>JAPMLY010000593.1:0-183352 GCA_026401115.1 Tetraselmis chui
AAAGACATCCGGAAATAATAGGCGGTTAAATCACAAAACGCGACGCTGAATCATCCGAAAGAAGAGGATTTGAGGACAAACGAAGACGCCGCTCGGGCGTTGCCTCGACCGCCGCAGTTTACGCGAGTTTCTTTCAGAGTCTCACGGCTTATGATTACCCAAAGAAAGCTTGGGCCGATATTCAGAGCAACCCATTATTCGCCTTTGGCCCCCATAGAAGAGATTTACAATTAAATCCATCATAAATCACGAGATGGCCGGTATACTCAGAATAATATAACGTACTAATAGTACCCGTACCCGTACCTGCTGCATACATACATACCGCGTCCGATATATACCTCCAATGTACCAATACTTATACGGCGATTCTCTTTCGCCTCTGTAGAATTTCGCAGTACTTAATACAGTTCATTTCTGTCCATATCTATCCATACCAAAGAAGTTGATGATCCCTAACATTTTCCTAACCATGACGTTACTTAC
This sequence comes from Tetraselmis chui, assembly GCA_026401115.1. Classification (NCBI taxonomy): domain Eukaryota; kingdom Viridiplantae; phylum Chlorophyta; class Chlorodendrophyceae; order Chlorodendrales; family Chlorodendraceae; genus Tetraselmis; species Tetraselmis chui. Next base: position 487 of record JAPMLY010000593.1, read on the forward strand.
ATATGTATACCTTCTACAAAGCATTGGTGAGCTAACGGACAAACACACAAACAACTTATTGCTACGGCCAACTACAATCGCAGAATCCCCACTCCCTCTCGAGTTGTGCTGAACCATTCGACGCACACAGCGCCCATACCCACTTGCCCGCGCACCACGCACCCCCGTGCCAGCCCACATACCACGGCCCACAGCATACCTTGCTCGGCGCCTGAAAGTACCCATGCGACACCTGCCCCACCGTTGACAGGTGCCTAAAATAGAGGACACGTTTGAGGAGGGGGTACGGCAGGAGCATGAACAGCTCGGCGCGGTCTTCGCTCGGATTGTCTGCGCGCCACAGAGCGCAATTAGTCAACAGCCAATCGTCACCCAGGCGCACCACCCTGCCGTGCTCTCAGAAGATGTACCATACTTGAGAACAACGTGCATTGGCCTTATACAAAGCACAATTGAACACGCACACTCTCTCTCACACGCACACACACACTCTTTCTCACAAATACACTCACGCACAGACAGATATACATATACAATCACACACACACATACACACACACACGCCCGCGCACACATACACACACAAATACACACACACACACACGCGCACACAGACAAACAACCCCCCTCAAACACACACACACACACACGCCAGTCAATACTGAGAAAAAGGACCTTCGCCAGGCGTTCACAGACAATGGCGTGTTTAAAAATGAAGCGAGTTTGAAAATGAGAAAAAAATAATGAAATCTTCAACTCACTAGCAATGAATTAGGATAAGATAAGAGGCTGCACATTGGTTGAGTTACCCGGGCAACCATAGAAACGAGGTCAGCTAAGGGCGACTGCGAGGACACAGAGGAGGACGATGTCATATGGGCGCTTGGCAGACGTGGCGCTCTGTCGAGACAGCAAAATATGGCGCGACTCACCGACAGAGTCGACCCCGATCGTTCCGTCTTCCACGGGCTCGTCTATCGGTTCTCCCGGTGGCAGGTCGCCACACAGACCCCCACCCTCCTCGATCTCCAGCGCCGAGTCGTTACCGTTTCTCGAAGCGGCGCGGCGAGTCGCTGTTAAGACGTGGCCGCCCATGTGCAGGATATAGGCGACATTCGCGACGTGGTCGTTATTCGACACGTTGGCCATCGTGTCGCTGGTGAGGATGACCTGCCCTCCGCAGCCCGTCTCGCTCACCAGCTTGGCCTTGGCAACCAGCGCCTCGTCGTAGATGACGCGGTTGGTGATGGCGTGGCGTCGGATGTCGCACACGGGAGCGGTGTGTACGCCCATGCGGACGCGCAACCCACGGAAAACGTCGCTGCTCTTCTGCTTCTGGCTCTTTGCAAACCTGACCGTGAGGAAAGGGGGGGGTGGAGGAAAATTAAAACGTGTGTAGACCATGCAGCAGGCACGCACACCTTGAGCCAGGGCATTCGGCCAGTACCCTCAATGAATCGTCAAATTCGATATAGCACAGAGTACATGTATTTACCACCTGTCATCCACGGTGTATAAACTATAAAGTGTAACCACACCATCGTCACAAATCGACAGCCCTCGCATATTGCACATGTGTGCTTGCAATGTACAGACAGTTCCTTGTGCACCTCTAAAGCTCGAGCAGTGAGACTTTGGGTGTGCGTGTGTCTATTTGAGTGTATGTGTGTGTGTGTGTGTGTGTTTGTATGTGTGCGTGTCTATGGGCGTGGGTGTGCTTATTTGTGTGTGTGTGTGTGTATGTGACTGTGTGCATATGTGTCTGTGTGTTTATGGGCGCGCGCGCGTGTGTGTGTGTGTGTGTGTGTGTGTGTGTGTGTGTGTATACAGTTATATTAGCTGAAATTATTTTGTTCAAGATCATTCATAAGATTGCTGAAAGGATTTTGCGGTTTGGAACATTTAGGTGCTCCAAACAAAACACGATTCCGTTGAAGTGTTAAGGTGCATACGGCAAAAGTGTACATACCACGCGAGGATAGTGTAAACTGGGGCCCGACTTAACCGCATTGCAAAAAACATTAATGATCCGCGCTCCATTAATGAGTTTAACAATGCAGCAATCAGTCAATCACATCAAATAGTAAGAACGACAGTGGCAAATTGGAGGTACGGACATGCTGCTGAGGTGGGAAGGGGGCAGATACTGCAATTTGGCGCCCGAACATTGTTCGACAAAATGGATAATTACCAAACCATCGATAAATTAATAAGGAGAAACAGCAGCCAGTCCGCAAGAAAGAGAAAGGCAGCCTGCGGCATTGAATAAGACGACCATTTGTATCGATGCTGACGTTGCCCCCACCGCATTTAATACGGCATTCGCATGACATAGGCTCAGGACTGCCGGTAGAATAGGAGTGGCGTGAATCATCGAGTGAGAACGGAAAATGATAAACTTTAGAGTCGCATAGTATTCTTCAAATCATTGTAACCAGACGACGGATGCCTCCGGCAATCATTGTTTTGTTCAACTCGCTGCTGATCTGCATGTTCAAGGCAGTCAAGGCACTTACCGCTGGGAATTGGCGGCCTCCGCGTCTTCACAAAACTCAAAAACTTCAGCCACCGTCATATCAACGGAGGAGGAGCCGGTGCGCCGCGATAAGCTGTGTGCTGATTGGCCCAGGCTGCGTAGAGGACTCGCCATTATGCTTTTCCACTTGGGTTCACGCGCACTGTCGGTCCCACTCACGGTGCTTCCGCATGAATCAGGTTCCGCGTCTTCCAAATCGGATGCCGGGTGCGTTGGGCCTTGGCTCGCCACTAATGCTGAGCCTTTGACGAATACATTCCATTGAAACCCAACACACCAGTCAGCCAAGAACGCAGGAATATGTATAGCCGATTTTTCATGCCCATACTTCATACAACCGTTCGCGCGCTAAAGCCTTAAGACATGTGTGTGTGTGTGTGTGTGTGTGTGTGTGTGTGTGTGTGTGTGTGTGTGTGTGTTGTGTGTGTGCGTGTGTGTGTGTGTGTGTGTGTGTGTGTGTGTGTGGAATTTCGTTTTAATTATCATTGTGGTGGATGAGCAGCATTAAGATAGAGACAGAGAAGGAGGAAAACGGGCAAGTTGCATTCATTAAGCACTACTCTGATTTTCAAAGGCGTGTGAAGGTGTAAAGTGATTCAAGGAGTGATGGTGGTGGGAATGGGCGGACCAGTCTGAAGCGCTGCCGGCCAGCTCAAACTGTGCAGGCCCATTTGAACGCTGGCACACCACCGCAACGCGTCTTCTGCCTCGTGAAAGGCGACCGTGAAGGAGTCGCCCTCCGTGTGCACCTCGTACCCGAAACAGTCGTGCATCCAGCGTCTGAGGCACTTGTCATGCTGCGCCTGAGCTTCCATCATTTCCACGGGGTAGGCAGCCCACAGCGCTGTGGAGCTCTGATGAATTGGGACGGAGGGGCACACGAGTAGTGACACCAAACACACGTCAGCCTCTGGCAAATCCCGGGACGGTAGACAACGAAAGGGAAAAGGCCAATTCAGCCGTAGCAAACACTCGGTAGGTGTCTGTTCGTGTCATTATATGTTAAGTGGCGTGATGAAATAGGTGAGAGCAAGCACGCCACTCACTACACTCACGTGTGAGATTACTATTAAGCAGACGACATTCCGGGGACATTTTACCAAAACGTATACCGGGGGTGTTCGCGTAGAGCTTCACGTAGAGTTAGAAGAAGTAAAAAACATCGTAAGAGTGCGAAACTCTAGACTCCTCTTGAACAGCCTTTCTGCATTACCAGCTACAAACCCAAGCCGCGCTGTAAAACAAACCCTAACCCGACTAACGCGGTTAAATGCACTCCATAGTGCCATGCGCCCTGTCATCTGAGAACCAAACTTATGCAACTCACCTCGATGTCGGTGACGACGATGGTGACCGGCGTGCCGGTTCCGAGCACCCCTGGGGGGTTGCGTTTCATAAGCGCGTTCCGGAAGGCCGCCGAGCCGCGGTACTTGGCGCACCTCAGGATGACGAGCACGGCGAGCGCCAGGGCGGCCAGCGCGGAAAATGTAAGGACGAGGGCGAGGAGGAGATTCCCGGATCCCTGCAGTCCAAACGCGGAAGACCAAATGCCAGCAATACTCAGCAATAGCAAAAGTCAAGGCTGCAGTTTTAAGAAGCACGCGAGCAGCCCAACCATTCTTATATTTCTAATATGTATTATCACGTATGCAAATACTTATGTGCCGAAACCATAAACACTACAAAAGTAAATGCATGCATGCATCAGGACGTAGTTTCCATGTGTCTGCGAAGGTTACAAGTTTTCGATGGGCACACGCCGCACTAAAATATTGACCTTAAGCAGAGTCGGGTGTGACTTGTCATTAACAGTGAAAGGGTAATATGGGATTGACCAGGGAACATGGGCACGTGCGCCTCGAAGCCGAAAGACAATCACGAAAAAGGAAGAGCGCACAGTGCACGTGGAAGTAGAGGGGAGGGAAGGCTGGCTGGGCGACGGAGGTACCTCAGCATTTGTGTCAGTGGGAACACAGATCACGGCCGCCTTGGTGTTTGGGTCCAGGCAGAACTCCAGCTTCCTCTGCGGTGACGGCAGCATTGGTGGGCACACGCACCACTGTTCAGGTTAATATTGGGAGAGCGCATGCCGCGTTTGGACGTCAGCTTGACTCAAAACACCAATCCAGGAAGTGCCACAGGGGGGAAGGACGACAACACGACCCGACACATTCTGAGACGTCGGAAGATGGAAAACAGTGCAAAAGGTGCCATCTTCAGATTCACTTGTTTTGCTGATGTTTTCAAAGGATGGGGTGGAGGGAGAGAGAGGGGCGGTGGATTACCTGAAGCGCAGGCTGAGTGAAGTAGGCGCCCTCGACGTCATACCCCTCGTCTATCAGCCGTTGGTTGGCGAGCAATACATATTTATCTATGGTGTGCTCCTCGAGTGGCACCTACTCGCCAGAACGCCACAGGCTCACATTCAGTTCCCGTATTCAGTTCAAGTAAAAGCATGTCTCTGCGCTGACAGCGGACGCTTGTAAGCACAAGCACACATACGCATTGACGATGACGAATGAGCCGAGTAGGGTGGGTTACCGTGCGGTTGATGAGCCCATAGCCGAGGGCAGTTTCCTGCGCGGACAGCAAGGACTGCTGGGGGTGCATACCGATGCCGCCGGGTGCAGGCCAAATGAGCTTATTGACCTCGTGCATCTGATACCGCTGGTGCATCTGCAGCTGTGGGTCCTCCCCCTTGGGTGACACCTGGTCCGCGCACCACTCCGGGTTCTCTCGACAGTATATCCACCCTTTGTGCAGTCCCTGCGAAATGATGGGGGACATTTCAGCCCAATAGTTCTGTCTCATAAAAAGAACACGGGTGTGATGTGGCCGCGGCGGATCAGGAGAGCCACATACACTGCACGGTTGGGTAGGCAGCCCGTGATTGAATGTGCTGGCGTTGCGGTGCATATGTGCACATCCATGTGAAGGTATCTTTTTATGTCACACACGACAGATGCAACGAAGGAGAGATGATATACAGCGGACACTGGGTCCAGGGAGAAAGCAACGGACGAGAAATCTGCATAAATCGCAGATGACAATGCACACAACTATGAAGGGCCGAGCGGTGTGACTGCGGTATATCGGCACAAACGGAGATTTAAGTGGAATCTCAGAGAAATAGCCAAACTGATAACGATGCCATTTGTAAGAATCCTTCATATTTGACGTGGTTGAATTGAAAGGAAATACTTCAGAGCATAATTCACAGTATCATAAACAGTAGTAGAGAAGATGGGCGGCCTTCCGTGCCGCAAAAGTCCAAATGGGTGCAAATGCCACAATGGGCGATGGGTGATGACTATGGCACGGGCTGAATCAGGGAGCTACCCGCTAACAGTGGGCAGATGAATCGCATGTTCGTCATCATGAGACGTCTGAATGGAAAGGATGCTACTATGGAGGAGTGAGTGGACTGTTTGTCTTGGCTGCCGGCAATGCGTTATAGTAAGTGGAGCGATGCCGATGTTGGACGGCAGGGTGTAATGGACATTGGATGTCTGGCGGGTAGGGGGCACACCTTCAGGAAGCGGATGAGAGTTTCTTCGTGCTTCGGGTCTTCAAGCAGCCAGGTGGAGTTGACCATGATGCCATCTTCCAGGGGATAAATGTCATCCGCCGCGAATGAGAAGACTTTAAAGTCGACGCCTTCCTTGTACAGCTGGCCATTTGTGACGGTAGACAGCATCTGGCCCAGCTGGTCATACACCATGCCGTGCATGATGTGCGTGGCCGGGTTGGTTTCGCTGATACCCAACACCTCCTCTATGCCAAAATTGCATGGCGAGAAGCGCAGGTTCTCTCGCCCAGTGCACTCCACTATCACCCCCGAGCCTGGGTCCGAGTAGCCGCATGCCGTCTTATTGTGCTTCACCATGGAGGCATAAATGTGCGGGCTCAGCGTGCGACTGGCCAACGCGCAGAGAACAACGTTATCTAGGTCACCAAAGCCAGTTACGTTGAGCGTGCGTTCCGGATCCAAAACCGGGGATGTCCACCAGCGGACGCCCGATCGCCGAAAGTACTGTGGTCACAAGAGGGGGGGGAGGGGGGGGTTAACTTGTTCGTCATTACCCTTATCTTCGCAGCTCATCTGCGGCAGAAAACGTGTGCCAAAAGTAGTCCTCCTATTAGGAAGTGGAGCAGGGCTGATCGCATTAAACGCTACAATCATTGTCTTCAAGCAAAACCCACGCCCATCTGATGGACAGCAGAGGTGGAGCCGTGTGTACTGGCACAAAACTGAAAAAATCTTCCGAAATATCCATTTGGTTTTCTTGAATCACCTCCGTGTGCGCTTATGCGTGAGCGCGCGCGTGCGTGCGTGTGAGTGTGTGTGTGTGGGGGGGGGGGGGGGGGGGGGGGCGTCTGTGTGTGTGTCTGCGAAAGTGTGTGTGTTTGTATGTGTGTGTATGTGTGTGTGTGCTCGTCTGTTTGTGCGTGCGTGAGTGTGTGTGTCTCGTGTGTGTGTGTGTGTGTGTGTGTGTGCTCCCACAAGTGATACCAACGCATTCAAAACGCATTCAGGTAAGTGTTTTTATTTCAGTACCATTGCCGTCAAGAAACAGCGGAGCTAAACGGTACGTACAGCACATGCAACATATGCACAAGCACAGACTGAGACACAAACTCGCACTCGTACACACGCACATAAACTGACGACCCCCCGGTCCACATCACACACACACACACACACACACACACTCACACACACACATATATACACAAGCGGCACTGTGCAGCAAAGATTAATCCTGTGCAGTCGCTCAGAGCCAAAACACGCCGACATTCCACTTCTTTTGTGAGGCATTCTGATAGTCTCACACGTCAACGTTCCGTTTCTACAAAACAAGTTCGTAAAGTGCATGTGAGGTTTGGAACTGATCTGGTCAAGAATGATTCAAGATGGGCTGGGGATAAGAGGAGAGGTTGCGCGCGAGGACGATAGATTTAAGCGCGCGCTGAAAATCACCTGGGAAACGTGGAGAACGTCGCGTTCGCGATTCAGGACATAGTTTAGGAAGTACCTGTTGCAGGAGCGAGACAGGCAACTTGTCATTTGGTCGGGCTTCGGGGGAACACAATCCAGAGTCAGGTCGGCCCCGCGCACTATCGAAGCCTCACGCAGCAAGAATACATACATTCCACACAATACGACACGGAGAAGTGAAGGAATGAACTGTGGATGGGGGAATCGACGACGACAAACAACTCCAGATTCAACTTGTGCCCTCGCCTGTTCAAAGAGGCATCACATCAGTATTGGGCCGCGGGCTTAGGCTTGTAGTGGGTTGTTCTTTTCATGTGGTTTTATATTCATGCTTAATGATTTTCACTGCTTTTCTTGTAAGAAAGCTTTAAATCATATCAGTATAATAGTACGCCGTACGAGTATCGCTTGGAATGTAACAGCTTGACGTACGATGTTGCTTCCTCTAACTACTGTTGAAATAGTGATTGCTCCCTTTTTCTGCTGTACAGGTACCCGTATTATACTCATCGAAAGCGCAAATATTATAAATCAACAAGCTGCTGATATCATAGCAGCAAGTCAAAGATGAGATGTTAGTTCCAAGCTGCTTCATTCAAAGCGATACCTCTCAGGCTAATGGCAGCAGGAAGTGGGGGATGTCATGGCAACTTAAAACCTGCCCGGTACACATCGCTAATGTACTGAGCTGTTCAAAGAATTCAGATTAACGCGTAAGAAATCAAGTGTGTGTTCAATCTTTTCAATTTCAGTATGTTCACATACCGTGGCGTGAATTTCAAGGTTGGGGGAGGGTCGGTTACGGGCGGCCTGCACGAATGCACCCCCTCCCTGGGTGCACGAAACGAAGAGATCGTCCAGCAAGGGTGTCTCCGTACGATATGATGTACGGGTACTACAATCATTTTATTGACGGTCTAGTGTACGGGTACTGTCTGGCCACTTTCTTCGCCGGCTGGTGCGAGTAATACTGCTTGATGATGCGCTGGTGCGATATCTCGGTTGTGCTGGCAAAACGCCGCCCGAAGCAGAGGGCGCGCGCCGGCGGCGAAGGTTGAATCCTGCCAGTCCACCTGCTAGATAACCTGCCAGCCCCATATCCCGGCGCAGCGCACAAAAAAGGAAAACCTACAAATGCTCGTGACTACAGGTAAGGATTACAAATAATATCTCTTTAATACGAATATCGACACCTTTCCCCGATATCACTCTGCTAGGTAGCGGTATCATGAGATCAATCTTCGAATGAATGGATCCCATCTTCCATATTTGTAAAAACATATACCGGCCGATCCCAAATGGTAAATATAGCTAAAACTACTAGCCGCCGGCCCGAGCTCTAATTTCTGAGTTATGAAAGAACGACGGAAAGGCGCTGCACGAACTCATGACACACGTCCCCAAGAAATAATGAAACATTTTCAAAAGAAAAAGCAGTGGAGGTCACCAAGCAAAAAGAAGAAAAGAGGAAAATCCTAAGCCCGAGGAACAGGAAGGCATGCCACAGCGTCAGCACTGCCCTCCTGCAAAGCGTCGCGGAGAAATCGACGGAAGGGGACAGTTATAGATCGCCGTACAAACTCCTTCATGCAGGCATAACTTTCAACCATGTATTTTAGGGTTTAGGGTTAACCCGCCAGTCCCATAGCGATTATCCCCAGGGCCCTAAGGAAGACTTGAGAGAGAAAGTAAAACCTTATGATCATGATATATAATATAATTATAATTACAGACAGGGACAGGTAAGGGTAGGGATGTGGGATACCCAAGATGGGACACGCCAATAAATAAAGGAAGAAATAAGTCATTAGATGCCCGGTACAGGTACTTGTAACTTTGCCACCCCACGTGCTGCGTAGTACAGTAGAAGTCTCACGCAGCCATGATACATACATTCCACCCAATACGACACGGAGGGGTGAAGGAATGAACTGTGGATGGAGGAATTGACGACTACAAACAAGTCCAGATTCATTTTGTGCCCTCGCCTGTTCAAAGAGGCATCACATCAGTATTGCCCCGCGGGCCTAGGCTTGTAGTGGGTTGTTCTTTTCATGTGGTTTTATATTCATGCTTGTTGATTTTCACTGCTTTTCTTGTAAGAAAGATTTAATCATATCAGCATAATAACATGCCGTACGAGTTTGCGTGAGAAGTATCGCTTGGAATGTAACAGCTTGACGTACGATGTTGATTCCTCTAACTACTGTTGAAATAATGATTACTCCCTTTTTTTGGTGTACAGGTACCCGTATTATACTCATCGAAAGCGCAAATATTATATAAATCAACAAGCTGCTGATATCGTGGCAGCAGCAAGTGGGGGATGTCATGGCAACTTAAAACCTGCCCGGTACACATCGCTAATGTACTGAGCTGTTCAAAGAATTCAGATTGAGGCATAAGAAATCAAGTGTGTGTTCAATTTTTTCAACTTTAGCTTTTATTCACGTGGCGTGCTTGATGTGAATTTCAAGGTAGGGTGAGGATCTGTTACGGGCGGCCTGCACGAATGCACCCCCTCCCTGGGTACACGAAACAAAGAGATCGTCCAGCAAGGGTGTCTCCGTACGATACGCTGTACGGGTACTACAATTATTCTATTGACGGCCTTATGTACGGGTACTGTCTCGCTACTTTCTTCTCTGGCTGGTGCGAATAATAGTGCTCATGATGCTGGTGCGATATCTCGGTTGTGCTGGCAAAACGCCGCCCGAAGCAGAGGGCGCGCGCCGGCGGCGAAGGTTGAATCCTGCCAGTCCACCTGCTAGATACCCTGCCAGCCCCATATCCCGGCGCAGCACACAGAAAGGAAAAGCTACAAATGCTCGTGACTACAGGTACAAATAATATCTCCTTAATACGAGTATCGACATCTTTCCCCGATATCACTCTGCTAGGTATCATGAGATCAATCTTCGAATGAATGGATCCCATCTTCCATATTTGTAAAAACATATACCGGCCGATCCCAAATGGTAAATATAGCTAAAATTACTAGCCGCCGGCCCGAGCTCAAATTTCTGAGTTATGAAAGAAGGACGGAAAGGCGCTGCACGAACTCACGACACACGTCCCCAAGAAATAATGAGATTTTCTTACAATAAAAATCAGCATATGCCATCGAGCAGAAAGAAGAAAAGAGGAAAATCCTAAGTGGCATATGTCTTCCTGTTCCTCGGGCTTAGTTTTTTTTTCCCCTCCTTTCTTCTTTTTTGCTTGGCGGCCTCCACTACTTTTTCTTGTAAGAAATTTTACATTTTGATTATAATTACAGGTACAGGTACGGGTATGTACATTGGATACCCGCCAAAATGGGACACACAAGTAAATAAAGGAAAAAATTAATTTATCAGGTTCCCGGTACAGGTACTTGTAACTTTGCCACCCTACGTGCTGCGCAGTACAGTATAAATGCTTATTAATCTTTATTTATATGGAGATAGGTAAACGGGCAGACGAGAAGTTGCGGCGATAAAGGGAATATCGACATTTTATTTATATTATAATATCGCTATTGAAGACAGAATGCAGAAATATATGGAATGGGGAGCGCAACGACTTACATGTAGTGTGGGATCGTAGCACGGGTGTCGGCTGGTAGATCCTCGAAATCTATGGGGTTGTTCTCGAATGTCGCCGGGCGCAGGGAGACGCCCAGGCACTCATCTTCCCAGTACCCTAGTGCCTTGGCAGCGTAGAATCCAGCGAACTGAGCTGATTTCAGCCAGCGGAGGGAGACCGCGAAGGGGGTATAGGTTTCGCAACTAGTACGGAGCTGACATGTGTTTGGACAGTCGGGACACACGCCCCCGCCTTCTGCCATAGCGCCTGCCAACAAAACGCCCTGCAGGATCGCCGCCAGAACCACCCACGGCCGGGACACTTTCCAGTTGGGGGAAAAAGACATTTATCAGCAACCTCCCTCAGGCGGCGGCACAGTCTCTAGCAGGCGTGGGGTTTCTTATTCCTGTCGCCCCGCTTCGTTTAGAACGTGGCCGGCTCCTGTCCTTCTGCCGGGCTGTCGTCTAACCGGAAGGCCGGAAAGGGGCGGTGGAAGAACCGAGGGACAGGCAGGTCGTAGATTGTGTAGTAAGCTATTAAGCGGAATTGCTGCAGCCTCGCGGTAGAATTCATTTATAGGGTACACTGGTTCAAAGCCGCAACGCCGTGGCTTATGATCGCCTTGCACACCGCTGCTCTGCCACACTGTCGCACCGCTGTGCCTGGATATGGGGGAATTCAGTAGGGTACATGTTACGGTGCGCATTTGTGTGTTACAATCACTGCGGTAATAGTATTACAATTTACCATTCTTTCCTCATACGGCGTTTCAAGCTGGGCCTTTGAGACGGGGTACAGACAACAGACTAAGGCTTCTATAGCTAGCAAAACGTACAGTATTATTGTATTTTCACCCTCGTGCAGGGTTTAGAAAACAGACATATACCCTGCATTCCCTCCCGTACGTACCGCAAGTGGGAGGGGAAACAAGAGGGCAAGAGTGACAAGAGGATCACGGAATCCAAAGCACAGCAAAAGGAAAGCACTACATTGTGCATAAACCTAGCAGATTAAACTAAGGAAACTCTTAAGCCACGCCGAGAATGCAACACGTGGAGGCGACAAGCGGCGCCTCACGCGCCGCTCGAGGAAGCACGGGGACGCTTGCGGCCCATGGCGCGGGTGAAGAGCGCCGTGGCTGGAGAAGGCATCCCAGCCGAGGAAGAAGCGGCCTCCGTGCCGTTCGCAGCGGCGGACAAACCGCGCAAGACGTTGTCCGCGTGAGCAACATGGACGGCGAGAGAGACCTTTCGACGCCAGGAGGCCAACAACTTGCCCACGTGCATCCCTTTAGATGCGGCTGCCTGCTTGGCTAGCTCCGTCAAGAAAGCCGTGGCGTGGCCGCCAAGAGTACCAAATTCCGTGACTGCAAAGGGAATGAAGCGGATGTCGGGGCGACTCCTCAACCCCTCCGAGTACTTCTCGAACTTGGTCTTCTCAGCATGGCGGAGAGCGACTTCGGGTGACGGGGGGCTAGACACGCCGAACAAACCGGAAACCACGGCATCAAGGGCAAGTTTTGAGCCTCGGATGCCGTGATAGTGCAAGACACCCACATCCGCGGGGAGACCGTCGTTGCCGTTGGGGAGTTGAACTAACATCGTGGGATCTGTGAGAACCTCGACGCCAACCCCGAGTGCGCCACGAACCTCGGAGATGATTTCCGCAAGGGCCGTCACTAACCAAGAGTGAGCGGTGTGGACCGAAGCATCTCCGCCGCAACGAGCCAAATGGTCCGCAAAAGCAGTGGCCCACGCATCATCCGACATGTCAACACCCGCCGACGAGAACGCACCCCGCATAGCTTGAACCGAGAGATGGCAAGAAGCACAAGCAGTGGGGGAGCGTAGAGAAGAGAGGATGCGAGATGAGGGTAGGCCGAAGATGCGACAGACCGCGACGCGGAAAACTGCGTCGTAGTGCTCAGGGAACTTGTCACGGAGCTCGCCCAGGCGACCCGAAGTAGGAGGGTCCGAAGCCAAAAACGCAAGGGCGCCGTGGCCGAGACGAGATAGAAAACGCCTAGACTCCGGCCGAGCGCGGTTGGAAAACGTGGGAGCGAGCTTCGCGAAGCGAAACAAGTTGACGCGCTCACTGATGTCGGCTTGTAGCTTTGGAAAGATGTCCGTGGCAAACGCAGAAAGAGGGACGAGCGAGGGTAGGCCATCAAGGGACTGGGCAATCTGCTCGTTGTTTGATCGGGCTTCGGCAACGCAGCCGGCGCGAGCCACCGTTGGACGTTTCGGGGGGAGCATCGCTAAGGCTGTGGTTATCAAGGGTTCAGACTCGGCGAGAGCGTGAGAACCGCACGCAGCGTCCAAGCGCGCCCACGACGAAGCGAGTTCTAACGACCACATGGGTTCGTTATCGCCGTCGTCTCCGTCCGGTGTACCATGCCTACGGGACACCGCTGTGGTCATAGCACTCGCTAATCGTCCATACATGGTCGGCTCCATTGGAACATCGTCTTGGGAATCCCCGCGCACGCGAGCGTCTTGTGTTGTAAGGAAACGAATAGCTGAGCCCACTGCCAAACCGGCCGCTCCGACATGGGCCGCATCCGCCAAGGCAGCCAAATCCCCCACCCCCATGCCGCCGAAACGTATGGGAAGAGACATCTCGGAGCGAGTGTTGCTGGGTAGGCTAGATGCGGGAAGGCCCAATATCTCAGCCGCCACATCTAGGGTGGCATTGTCAGCGCGCTCGAGGAATGTTACGACGGTGTCACCGTAGCCCTCACCCCTGCCAAGACCTCGGGGGACTGTACGGGCAAAGTGTCCGAAGCGGCGGTTGCAATGTTGATGGATACGAAGCGCAGTGTGAGTGTGCCGGTGAGCCGCTAGACCCCTTAGACGTTCGCCGTAGGCCTCATACTTACTTAAGGCCGTTTCGAACACGTCTCGAGCAAAATCGGATGTACCCATTGGCCCCCCCAATACTTTCGTCCCTTCCGTGGAGACATTTACTCCCCGCATGATGTGGCCGTCGGGTAAGTTATCGAAAGCATCACCGACACCCAAAGGGGAATACAAACAGTTTTTGCGGATGGTTACGGTGAGGCCAACGCTAGCATACGCCTCCGGCATAGCGTCGCCAATAGCCACGAGAGACGCAGGGGGTCCCAAGAAGTGAGCATCATCAGAATAACAGCATACAACGGATTCGTTCGGGGCAATCGCAGCCAACTGTTTGTATACCCGGGAGGCAACTATTGCGAAGAACATGGCCCCGAGAACGCAACCTTGATGGACTCCACGGGTACTCGGGATGCGCATGGCCGGGCCGTGAGCATTTGATGAGTCGTAAACGTACAAGGTAGATGGACGGCCATACAACATAGTAGCGACGCGGAGCAACGGTCGAAGCGCGGGATTTGCTGACAACGCATGGTGGAACTTCTGCATTCACGATGGCTTCGGCTAAACCGGTGAGAGTGCAAGGGGAACCCAACGCGCGAAGAGTTTCAAACCTCCAACCGTCGACGTGAGGACTAGACTTTCGAGGGCATCTAGCAACGACCTCCATGATATCAACTTCCGAAGCGCGGAGTTTGATACGAGGGAGGCAGAAGGGATCCGGCAACACGTCCACGAGGTCGTCATCGTCTTGTGGGTGCAACCGTGATAATTCCTCGTGCACCCCGCGACCACTTGCAACGGGGTTGGAGCTTAGGGCCTCCATGGCACGACGGTACTCCCCAACCGCAGCTAGATTAGCCGCCCGGTGGGCGACCTTGGCCGAGGCGCCGTTATGAAAGGGTTGCGAAGGGGAGATGGGGTCGGTACCGGCCCTCGGAAGTGAGGTAGGTGGCGATGCCCGCCCATTGGTAAGGGATGCGTGAGCGCGAGCGGCGGAAAACAATGTATCAAGATCTCCTGACGCCCAATGGGCTAAGCGGTTGTCACGGTAATCAGCGACTGGATCAGGGGGCAGATGCCCCGCAGAAGTGAAATCAGCCATGGGGCGCAAAACTATGCGCGGAAATAAAAGCAACGCCGCCCAAGCCGCTTCCGCGGAAGCCCCTTGGCTAGCCCTACCGCGGAAAGACAAAACGCAACCGACGAGCTCCTCGAAGACCGGCTTGACGAGGCGTACCACCGAAGGGGGGACGCCGTTCGAGGACGTACTAGATCGGAACGAAAGGAGGTAGGACTCGAAGAAGGCTTTGGAGTTCTCCCCACCAGTGGCCCCATGGTCAAGGCACCATTGGACGGCGGGGGGCAAGGATTGGGGATGCGGCGGGGACGGCCGACCGCGCGGGAGCGAAGCACCGCATGCCGGCGGTTGGGAGGGCGTAGAAGTACGGTGAGAGCAAGAATGTTGGTGTCTACTAAGGCCACCGCTCCGAAAGTATCGTCCGCAAAAAGTGCACGGCGCGAGAAGGTGGCGATCGGCATCCACAACTGGGCAATTGTCGGGCGCAAAAGTGCACGTTGTCGCGGGGGAATTTAGGTGGGCGCATAGCGCTTGAAGGGTCGGGAACGACGCGGAGCAACTAACGCACCTCAAAGGAGCGGGGGAGCGCATTGTGGGAGTGGGGGGTAAAAACCGAGACGGAGTACTTCCAGGTCGTAAGGCATGCGAAGGCGCTTGAGCATTAGGTGATGATGTCGGAAGGTCACCCAGAGCGGGGGCCATAGGGCGCGACCCGGCCCCGCCGCCGGGCGACCGGCCTAGAGATGGCGGTGGAGGACGCCGATGACTATGTCCCGGCCGGGTCGCCGCGGCGGCCATCCGGGGTGGCACGTGTGTCGCGTCCTAAAATAAGTTGAGCACGCGGGGTCGAAGAAGGGGGGGGGGGGGGGGGGGGGGGGGGGGTATGTGGCTTGGACTATACCGGAAGTCGCCCGAGGTGGCGCTGTGGCGTGCCTTGGAGGGAAGATTCTCCGCCGACGTGGTGGGCTCCTCGATGCCGGTCCGTCGCGCCTCTAACCTCGCGGTGCTTGTAGTGGAGAGCCTTGGAGCCCGCGATGGAGATGCTCAAGAAAAGAGAAAAGAAGCTATTTGGTACCCGTGTACCAACCGCCGCGAGAGTCGGATGGAAACTCCGTCATACAACGCCGTATCGTAGGTAGTGAGGCGCCCAGCGATAAAGGATGACCTTGCAAATAGCGGGCTCCGAGTACGGGTAGCGATTAGAATGAACTAAGCGGGATGAGAGCAGTACTGACGTTGCAGTACCCGTATACGGATAGCGATGACGCGTGCCGATGCCTTGAGCCTTGCTGAAGGGGATGACCACGCGCGGGCGAAAGTTGTAGCGGTACCGGTAGCGGCCAAGGGTCTCGAGGATGCCGATAATAGGGGCGGTACGGGTAGTTGTACCCGGTCACGGGTCGAGCGACGAATAAAAGATCCCGGGAGGGTCATGCTGGCGTTGGAACAAATAAAACGCACAGGAGCCGCCGACGGCAAGTGACCGCGGACGATAAAAAGGAGAACTTTATGTATAGGTACCGCGCGATGCCACAGCGTAGGAGAGCGCCGAGACAAAAGCAACACGAATAGGCGGGCAGGCGTCACGCTCACCGCTACCAAGTTCCGTGCTCGCGGGCTCCCGACCCAAGCTCAGCCGCACATGCGCATGCGGTGGCGGCGGATATTTTCTGGCTTTTCTGTCCTCACTGGCTATGCAGTGGGGACCATTTTTGGCATCCCGGCAGTATCTATACGTACTGCAAAGTATTCTTTGAGAGTATTCTTGCGTCCAAAACGCAAGAATAATCTTTCATCTTTCGCGGATGGCGGCAAAGTTCGGCAAAAGGAAAGCACTACATTGTGCACAAACCTAGCAGATTGAACTAAGGAGACTCCTAGCCCGCGCCGAGAATGCAACACGTGGAGGCGACAAGCGGCGCCTCACGCGCCGCTCGAGGAAACACGAGGACGCTTGCGGCCCATGGCGCGGGTGAAGAGCGCCGTAGCAGGAGAAGGCATCGCGGCCGAGGAAGAAGCGGCCTCGACGCCGTCCGCAGCGGCGGACAAACCGCGCAAGACGTTGTCCGCGTGAGCAACGTGGACGGCGAGAGAGACCTTTCGACGCAAGGAGGCCAACAACTTGCCCACATGCATCCCTTTAGATGCGGCTGCTTGCTTGGCTAGCTCCGTCAAGAAAGCCGTGGCGTGGCCGCCGAGAGTACCAAATTCCGTGACAGCAAAGGGAATGAAACGGATGTCGGGCCGACTCCTCACCCCTTCGGAGTACTTCTCGAACTTGGTCTTCTCAGCATGGCGGAGAGCGACTTCGGGTGACGGGGGGCTAGACACGCCGAACAAACCGGAAACCACGGCATCAAGGGCAAGTTTTGAGCCTCGGATGCCGTGATAGTGCAAGACACCCACATCCGCGGGGAGACCGTCGTTGCCGTTGGGGAGTTGAACTAACATCGTGGGATCTGTGAGAACCTCGACGCCAACCCCGAGTGCGCCACGAACCTCGGAGATAATTTCCGCAAGGGCCGTCACTAACCAAGAGTGAGCGGTGTGGACCGAAGCATCTCCGCCGCATCGAGCCAAATGGTCCGCGAAAGCATTGGCCCACGCATCGTCCGACATATCTACACCCGCCGACGAGAACGCACCCCGCATAGCTTGAACCGAGAGATGGCAAGAAGCACAAGCAGTGGGGGAGCGTAGAGTAGAGAGGATGCGAGATGAGGGTAGGCCGAAGATGCGACAGACCGAGACGCGGAAAACTGCGTCGTAGTGCTCAGGGAACTTGTCGCGGAGCTCGCCCAAGCGACCGGAAGTAGGAGGGTCCGAAGCCAAAAACGCAAGGGCGCCGTGGCCGAGACGAGACAGAAAACGCCTAGACTCCGGCCGAGCGCGGTTGGAAAACGTGGGAGCGAGCTTCGCGAAGCGAAACAAGTTGACGCGCTCACTGATGTCCGCTTGTAGCTTTGGAAAGATGTCCGTGGCAAACGCCGAAAGAGGGACGAGCGAGGGTAGGCCATCAAGGGACCGAGAAGTCTGCTCGTTGTTTGATCGTGCTTCAGCTACGCAGCCTGCGCGAGCCACCGTTGGACGTTGCGGGGGGAGCATCGCTAAGACTGTGGTTATCAAGGGTTCAGACTCGGCGAGAGCGTGAGAACCGCACGCAACATCTAAGCGCGCCCACGACGAAGCGAGTTCTAACGACCACATGGGTGCGTTGTCGCCGTCGTCTCCGTCCGGTGTACCATGCCTACGGGACACCGCTGTGGTCATAGCAGTCGCTAACCGTCCATACATGGTCGGCTCCATTGGAACATCGTCTTGGGAGTCCCCGCGCACGCGAGCGTCTTGTGTTGTAAGGAAACGGATAGCTGAGCCCACTGCCAAACCGGCCGCTCCGGCATGGGCCGCGTCCGCCAAGGCAGCCAAGTCCCCCACCCCCATGCCTCCGAAACGTATAGGAAGAGACATCTCGGAGCGAGTGTTGCGGGGGTAGGCTAGATGCGGGAAGGCCCAATATCTCAGCCGCCACATCTAGGGTGGCATTGTCAGCGCGCTCGAGGAAGGTCACGACGGTGTCGCCGTAGCCCTCGCCCCTGCCAAGACCTCGGGGGACTGTACGGGCAAAGTGTCCGAAGCGGCGGTTACAATGTTGATGGATACGAAGCGCAGTGTGAGAGTGCCGGTGAGCCGCTAGACCCCTTAGACGCTCGCCGTAGGCCTCATACTTACTTAAGGCCGTTTCAAACACGTCTCGAGCAAAATACGATGTACCCAATGGCCCCCCCAATACTTTCGTCCCTTCCGTGGAGACGTTTACTCCCCGCATGATGTGGCCGTTGGGTAAGTTGTCGAAAGCATCACCGACACCCAAAGGGGAATACAAGCATTTTTTGCGGATGGTTACTGTGAGGCCGACGCTAGCATACGCCTCCGGCATAGCGTCGCCAATAGCCACGAGAGACGGAGGGGGTCCCAAGAAGTGAACATCGTCAGAATAAGCGCAGACAACGGATTCGTTCGGGGCAATCGCAGCCAATTGCTTGTATACCCTGGAGGCAACTATTGCGAAGAACATGGCCCCGAGGTCGCAACCTTGATGGACTCCACGGGTACTCGGGATGCGCATGGCCGGGCCGTGAGCATTTGATGAGTCGTAAACGTACAAGGTAGATGGACGGCCATACAACATAGTAGCGACACGGAGCAACGGTCGAAGCGCGGGATTTGCTGACAACTCCTCAAACAAGGGACGCCGCAGGAACTCGTTGAACGCGTTGGATGCGTCGCCTTGCATGTCCGCCCAGTCCGGTGAAGCGTCAAGCGCGGCTCGAACCATGAATTGTACGATCTCAACCCCGCCGCGAACGCCGACGCAAAATTGGTGCCGAGCAGCCAACCATTGAGACACTTCGTCACCAATTACGGCGAGAAGCGCGCGATTCGCGAAACGAACTAAAACGGAGCCAATTCCAATCGGGCGCAACGTCCCCTTTTGGTCGCGAAGTTCTTGCTCTTGTGCGCGTCGTTGTTCGGGATCAAGCTTGTCTAGCGGGATAAGTGTGGCAGAGGCAAGGAATGAAGCAACGCCGGGTGGAACCTCTGCATTCAAGATGGCTTCGGCTAAACCGGTGAGAGTGCAAGGGGAACCCAACGCGCGAAGAGTTTCAAACCTCCAACCGTCGACGTGAGGACTAGATTTTCGAGGGCATCTAGCAACGACCTCCATAATATCGACTTCCGAAGCGCGGAGTTTGATACGAGGGAGGCAGAAGGGATCCGGCAACACGTCCGCGAGGTCGTCATCGTCTTGTGGGTGCAACCGTGATAATTCCTCGTGCACCCCACGACCACTTGCAACGGGGTTGGAGCTTAGGGCCTCCATAGCACGGCGGTACTCCCCAACCGCAGCTAGACTAGCCGCCCGGTGAGCGACCTTGGCCGAGACGCCGTTATGAAAGGGTTGCGAAGGGGAGATGGGGTCGGTACCGGCCCTCGAAAGTGAGGTAGGTGGCCGCGCCCGCCCATTGGTAAGGGGTGCGTGGGCGCGAGCGGCGGAAAACAATGTATCAAGATCTCCTGACGCCCAATGGGCTAAGCGGTTGTCACGGTAATCAGCGACTGGGTCAGGGGGCAGATGCCCCGCGGAAGTGAAATCAGCCATGGGGCGCAAAACTAAGCGCGGAAATAAAAGCAACGCCGCCCAAGCCGCTTCCGCGGAAGCCCCTTGGGTGGCCCTACCGCGGAAAGACAAAACGCAACCGACAAGCTCCTCGAAGACCGGCTTGACGAGGCGTACCACCGAAGGGGGGACGCCGTTCGAGGACGTACTAGATCGGAACGAAAGGAGGTAGGACTCGAAGAAGGCTTTGGAGTTCTCCCCGCCAGTGGCCCCATGATCAAGGCACCATTGGACGGCGGGGGGCAAGGATTGGGGATGCGGCGGGGACGGCCGACCGCGCGGGAGCGAAGCACCGCATGCCGGCGGTTGGGATGGCGTAGTATTGCGGTGAGAGCAAGAATGTAGGTGTCTACTAAGGCCACCGCTCCGAAAGTATCGTCCGCAAAAAGTGCACGGCGCGAGAAGGTGGCGATCGGCATCCACAACTGGGCAATTGTCGGGCGCAAAAGTGCACGTTGTCGCGGGGGAGTTTAGATGGGCGCATAGCCCTTGAAGGGTCGGGAACGACGCGGAGCAACTAACGCACCTCAAAGGAGCGGGGGGTAAAAACCGAGACGGTGTATGTCCATGTCGTAAGGCATGCGAAGGCGCTTGAGCGTTAGTAGGTGATGATGTCGGAAGGTCACCCGGAGCGGGGGCCATAGGGCACGACCTTGCCCCGCCGCCGGGCGACCGGCCTAGAGGTGGCGGTGGAGGACGCCGATGACTATGTCCCGGCCGGGTCGCCGCGGCGGACATCCGGGGTGGCACGTGTGTCGCGTCCTAATATAAGTAGAACACGCGGGGTCGAAGAAGGGGGGGGGGGTATGTGGCTTGGACTATACCGGAAGTCGCCCGAGGTGGCGCTGTGGCGTGCCTTGGAGGGAAGATTCGCCGCCGACGTGGTGGGCTCCTCGATGCCGGTCCGTCGCGCCTCTAACCTCGCGTTGCTTGTAGTGGGGAGCCTTGGAGCCCGCGATGGAGATGCTCAAGAAAGGAGCAAAGAAGCTATTTGGTACCCGTGTACCAGCCACCGCAAGAGTCGGAAGGCAACTCCGTCGCACAACGCCGTATCGTAGCGGGGCGCCAAGCGATGAAGGATGACCTTGCAAATAGCGGGCTCCGAGTACGGGAGCGATTAGAATGAACTTAGAGCAGTACTGAAGTTGTAGTACCCGTATACGGATAGCGATGACGCGTGCCGATGCCTTGAGCCTTGCTGAAAGGGATGACCACGCGCGGGCGAAAGTTGTAGCGATACCGGTAGCGGCCAAGGGTCTCGAGGATGCCGATAATAGGCGCGGTACGGGCAGTTGTACCCGGTCGCGGTTCGAGCGAAGGATAAAAGATCCCGGGAGGGTCACGCTGGCGGTGGAACAAATAAAACGCACCGGAGCCGCCGACGGCAAGTGACCGCCGACGATAGAAAGGAGAACTTTATGTATAGGTACCGCACGATGTCACAACGTATGAGAGCGCCGAGACAAAAGCAAACACGAATAGGCGGGCATGCGTCACGCTCACCGCTACCAAGTTCCGTGCTCGCGGGCTCCCGACCCAAGCTCAGCCGCACATGCGCATGCGGTGGCGGCGGAATAGGTATAAATGGTGGGAAAGTTCACCTAAGAACCGGCCTTAAACTGTGTACAGGTAAGAGACAATGGTTGTGGTGGCTGCCCGCGTTGCTGCTCTAAGTTTGCGTTAAGGCGCTCAAACTCCGCCATTATAAACCCTTATGTGGTCGCTTGCGACCTTTCTATCGCCGTATCTATGAGCTCGACAATTTCATAGCGAAGACTAGCCGGGGTATTATCCAAGGTAGTAGGAGCGACATGATCGTTACCGGGAGTGGACCTAGAGGCCTCAATGTGTGTCGCTTTGCTGCTAATCCGTGTTGTGGGCGCCGCCGGCGGCGGCTTCTTCCGTTCATACATGCATGAAACATGAAACGTCCCTTTCTATTTTTCACACCGACGTTTTCTCATGCTAATATCGCGCTGGTCGCGTGTGTGCAACTTATTAAGGTGTGTGAAGGCCCATAACATGTTATCGGAGGTGCCCGTGAGACGCTAGGTGCGTCGGCATGTGTGTGGAGCATGGGCGTGTGATGGTTACATGAGAACTGACAGCAACAAGACACTTTGCTACTTATATCGTATTTATCTGTACTAGGTAAACTATACGTATTCATTGATAACGTTCACAAATGTGAACGTACATGTACTAATAATGATGTACTATAATACCTCACGCTACCCCCATGTCACTAGATTCAACAAGAAGACTTTCCAGATGAAACAAGACTTTCTTTTGTTACCCGTCCGTTTTCCCTTGTCCGTGCTCATTTTGTTCTTCTTCTAATCGAAGCAAATGACATGACTTTATTTCGTGATTTCTAGTGCCTCATCGGGAGAATGTGTGGTACGTGTACCACAATAACGCGCGTGGTACGAAGCGCTAAAATTTTTCAGTGACATCCCAACGACAGAAACGGTACGTCCCAAGACATAGAGAAATACGTCTAGCGACATCGAGTATACGTGGATTTCATAGTATTAAGAAACGGTTTGGCTCTCAAACTCATAATATTATGACTTTCGGGACCCGCCCAACGATCTGTTGATACTCCCAGCGATCACCAGCGCACCGCTAGCATCCCAATTTGCGGCATCTCATCATCACGGCTATGCCCGATCAAAGAACGCTTGAACCGATCTCCCAAGGGGCTAAGGGCTTCATTAAGACACCGCTATTGCCACCGCTTCTTTGGTTGCTCGTGTGGCAGTCGGCCTTATAAAGCTAATTGCTAGCACAAATCTGTCCTATTTTGTTCAGTTCTGTCGCTGCTAGATTGTCAATGTGGTGGTGCAGGGAGAAAATGAGAAGATGTCTCATTGCTTATACTTAAGCAGTATATGTTGTAAGTGAGCAACGGAATTGTTAAATGGTTGTGTCGTATCACCTCCCTCTACTGCATTGGGCTTAAATAGCTTTCCGCCCATATTGCTTACGTATGCTTGCCTCGCTTACGTGTCAGGCGTTAGGGCTTTCCAACCGTCGTCAAGTGTCTAGAGACGCGGCTCGTCTAGCATGGAGAATCACGACGCAGCCTATTCTACATTGAAGAACTCGCTTAGGCGCGTCATCTGGCTAGTTAGATTAACTGTGCGTACATGTACGTACCCGGAGGTACTGGTCATACAGTACGCATCATGACCCTTGCTAATATTGCAGTAGCGACGTACCCACGTTGTACGTCCATCCGATGGAAAACCACGAATTGGAATTAGTAAAGAGTACATGTACAATGTCATGCAATGTATTGTTGCATGAATGTACTCGTCACACTCGCCTATGGCACATGGCACCGCTAGTAATGTAGCACTGATCCCCGTAATAAACGAGTCCCGCCGTCGCTGCGGCACCATGCGACAAATTTCAAAACCTTTATTATGTTATTCGAAAAATGGCAGAGCGGCTTGACTTTGCCACCATCCGCGAAAGATGATATGTCAAGCTTGACAAAAGTACGTATGATGTTATCGTTGATATTTATGTACTTGCTACAATATGACCACTCTTGGACAGTATTTTATCTGATCTTAATCAATTTCTCGTATCATTATTTGAATCATAATTTTATGTTCGAGAGTGCCCTCGGTGCAATGAGGCTTCTTCAGAGTCTCGCGGGTCTGGATCTTCGTCGACGGTATCGGGCACTTCTATGTCGGATGAGCGCTCCACATATGCTATGCTTATGGACCATATCCCTTGGTGCCCGTGCTCTTGGTATACCATTCAACTCCACGACCGGATTGTCCACGTGCTTGAAGAGCTCATGCTTGAAGCGGGGGCTACTAAGGGGCGTGACTTGCGGCTGGAGGTCCGCCGTATTTGGTCGGGAGCTTCTCGAGATCGCCATGGGGATGTAGTTTGGTTAGACTTCATGGCTCCGGACCGTTATCTTGTTGCTTATGTGACGGTTACAAGTGCTCGCACGAACACCAATGTTCCTCGTCTAGGTGCTCGTCTGATTCGTCTCCCACTCCATGGCAGCGTTGCATAGGGACCTCAGCATGACAAACTTGATGCAGACCTCTGCACTTTTGTTTTGCTTAGCACGCCTTCGGTTCAGTCGATCCATGACTGCTATCCCTTCGCCACGGAGGATGGGGGTCGGTTGGCGCCGATGGCGGCTGAGTTGGTTGATCGCTTGGCTATTTTGGTGGTTGTTCGTCACTTCCTTGGCATGGGTGTTGTTGACTCTCGCTCCTTGTGCTCTCATAGTTATGTCCGTATGAAGCATTTCGTTCGTCGAACTACTTCTGCTCCTTTTCGGCGTTTTGGGGGGATGTGCGACGTGAATTCCGGCAACGTCTTTCTAGTGCTCTTCATGGAACTCTGGGTTCCTATCTCCGCGACGCTTTTTAGGAGGGCAATGCTGACGTTGTGGCATGCCTTCATGTTACTCGGGTTTAGTTTTTTCCTCTTCTCTTCTTTTTGCTTGGTGGCCTCATGTTAGCACTAGCATCCCGTTGCCTATGTACAAGGTATCTATTTTTCATCCTAGTACTTAGGGTTGTGCTATTAGCGGTACTCGATTCCCTATTAGTGGCGGTCGGCCGGCCTTGCCGGTGACTTCGCCGGCCGCCATCTCTCTCCTTTTCACTTCTCTAGTCACCACAGCCGGCCCCCTTGTGGGGCCGGCACGACCTACGTGTAACTATCCGTTCCCGATTCCGACAGGTTATGGGCCCTCCACCAAGTTCCACTAGAGAAGAGCGGGTGTAAAGCGCTCGGCGCCACGCTAGTCCTACCTACTCCCACGTAAAAAAGAGTTGAGCGTGTGTAAAGCGCTCGGCGCCACGCTAGTAATTCATCGTCCATCCGACACCACGCTTCGCCTTCGACCTGGTTGTCCGGGATTGTCCTACCATTTCCCATGTAAAAAGGAGAAGAGCGTGTGTAAAGCGCCCGGCGCCACACTCGCCCCACCCAACTTTCAGTCTCACCTAGCTCTCAACCTACCGATGCTCTCGACCGGATCTGGTTGTTTAAAACCGACCCGCGAAAATTCGACCCGTGCTTACTTTAATCAATATTGCTATTGCTTTTTCCCGAGGCAACGCCGCAACGCTCACCTAACTTAGCGGGGAGCTTACTTTTCCCACGGCGAAAGGGGGGAGTCAACACGAGCAGCGCCCGTCTATGCTTTTGCGTGTCTAGACGCTCCTAACAGCCTTGTTGGCTTTGCTTCTTCCTCGCCGGTCGCTCTCATGCGTCTGCTAATTCGCCCGTGGACAGTTTTTCCACTACATGTCAGAATAGTACATTACGCAGTACATTTGCAACCGCTTCATATCGGCAACTCGCCGGTAGCGGCACATTCATGTGAGCGCATGTCGCTATACCTACCCGGCTTGAGACACACGCTACAAGCACTACACCTTCGACCAAGATGGCACCTTCCTTCCTCAACGCAAGCTTGGACGACGTCAAGACCTCGGCTACCTTGAGGGGGCTGTTAGCACTATATAGCATCCCGTTGCCTAGTGCTTATGTACAAGGTATCTATTTGTCATCCTAGTAATTAGTGTTATGCTATTAGCGGTACTCGATTCCCTATTAGTGGCGGTCGGCCGGCCTTGCCGGTGCCTTCGCCGGCCGCCATCTCTCTCCTTCTCACTTCTCTAGCCACCACAGCCGGCCCCCTTGTGGGGCCGGCACGACCTACGTGTAACTATCCGTTCCCGATTCCGACACCTCCTCTGCTTTTTCTTGTAAGAATTTTTAATTTAATCATAATGCGAGTATTGAGTAAGGATCCTTATTTTATCATCAATCGATCACTATTTTATGAGCAATCCATCAGAATTTTTCACCGGTACCCAGGCACTTGTTTTATCTATCCAACTACGGGGCTAGTACCTAGGTACTATATTTTGTACCTAGGTACTATGCATGTGTTGCCTAAGCACCTACTCGCCCCTTACAAGCCTTAGTACTTTTCCGTCAGTGAGGTGGTGCCTTGAGACCATTTCTCGCTCTACTCCATAAACAATGAGGCCTCTACGGCACGCCGCTACTCATCAACACTAGTTCAAACAACGGCAGGATCGGCCAATTCCACGGCTAAACGCCACCATACCCGTACGATATGGCATGCTCGTTATTACGACCGTGGCGTCTTTAGCAGGCACAACTTAACGCGCGTAGCGTCGTGCCAACCCGCAAGATCCTATCGAGGGCGTTGCTGTTGAGAACGTGGCCGAGGGAGACGCGGGGGTAGATGCAAGCCGATTCTAAACAAAGCCACGCTGAAATGCCCGAAAAGATTAGCACAAAAATGACTTACACGGCAGGTTTAGGGGAACCTACCACTCCAACCCCGACCTAGGCCTATATTTGCATTGTTGGTGGCCAAATTAACACTTCTACGGTCGGGAAGGCTCAAAATTGAAATTGAATTTGAAATTGTTTACAACAGTACCAGAATTAACCGGTTGTTGTCTTTGGGCCCTCCGTGCTATGCCAAATAAGGACTCGTAAGCTTGGGCTTGACCGTGAACCACCAATCCCAACCTCTCCAATGGCACTAGCGATACCGTCTAAAACACACACGTAAACAAGTATTGTCCGTATACAAGTATGAAATATAAAATGTCGCTATTCTCCACGATACGCGGCATGCTCCAGCCGCTGCGGGGTCGTTGATCAGCAAGGCTGGTCAGCTTGAGCTGATCGAGACGAGCCTACTTGACCTCGGCTCCTGTGCGACTCCGGTCGTGCCGGAGCTAGTGGGGAAAGGCAGGGTGAAAAACCCCTCGCTCACGTCGTCGTCGGTCCCGTCTCGATCCATGCTCATCCCCGCCCGAGGCATTAGTTGCTCCTCCCGACGCAGCTCGCCACCTAGCCGAGTCTTCTCTCCTCCTTCGGGGGCTGAGAAAAGAAAACTACTAGGCAGCGGACGGTGTCCGGTTGGCTCTCCTGCCCCCGTGCCAGCTATTCTCCATTCCCGTGTCCTTGTTCCGTTTGTTTCCAACACCTATCTGATCGCGATGTGGCCGTCCTTACCCTCCCCCGGTGGTTTACGGTGTTAGGGGGCCGCCTTTACGAGCAGTGTGCCGTTACGATAACCCTAGGCACACTGCCTGAGGTTGCCTATCGATAACCGGGTACCGACTAGGGGAGGGGTTGGTAGAACACAATGATCGAGTCGCCGGTCCTCAAAAGATGGTGGGTACGGGAATATTTTCCCAAGAACCCCACGTACCGGGTTTTTCCGGCGGCATGTGATCCTAAGGACCGCCGCCGCCAGACCGTGCCGCTCCTCCGGCTGCGACCCACATCCATCATGCGTAGCATCAGGCCTCACCCCCACGGGAGACCTAAGGCTCTCGCAGGGCTGGCGACTGCTAGCGAACGCCGTGCCCTAGCCCTGCTTCCCAGCTGTCCGCCGCCAGCTCCAACACCCTCGTCCGTCCGCCGATCCGTCCGTACCTTTCTTCGCCAAAAACATTTCGCAAACGCCACCCCCGCCCTTCGTCGGGAGAGTATCTGCGAGTATGTAGTCGCGGAAAAGACATATCGGACTGACCGAGCGGGAGATCCCCGTGCCGGTGTACGGATATTATGTTTTTCCAAAACCCTCCGTACATGGCTTCCCGACAGCTGATGATTCTGCGAATCGCAACTGCCGGTACCTCGCTTAGCCCCCTACCGTGCCAAGACTTGCACGGCTACATGGTTACCAGCGCCCACCGCGTGGAGGTAGAGGTAGGTGCCGACGGGCTTGCGAGCGCACCCCTCTCCGGGGCCGCCGCCGCTGCGCCGCCGGCGGGCGCCCGGGAAGGCTCGTCTTTTCGACGACGCGACCCCTAATTGCGGCGGTGTTGCGCCCGATGAATATGGGGTCGGCAACGTCGACACAGTCGACTTGTGGAGCAGTGGAGCACGAAACCGACAACAACTGCAACAATAATAAATATTAACATCCGTTCTTAAAAGATGGAAGTCTAAAAACTCGGTATATCGCATGACATGTCTTGCTCAAACAAATTTCAACTGTGTCTTGCCCACAAGTTACTTTGATGGGCGCATGTATACCGCCAATCAGGTGGCCACCAACGTGTATTAACATTCTAGACGTATTAACGCTTAACACTCATACATGTGAAATGTTAACATTACTTCATGCCTTTTCGGAAATTAAAATAATGTCCGTACCCGGCGTCGAGCTAGTTGGGGAGCAGCACCAGGGTAGGGCCGCCGGATCCGGCTACGGTGACATGCCCCCTGACAAAGTTGATGGGTAAAAACAGAATGATTACACACTCTACAAGGCGCTGAAGGTCTGTCACCTTCAGCAGTGTCTCATCCTTGTCTATCACAGGACACCGTCCGCGTCCCAATCATGACACGCGCCCACCACATGGTGAACACACGCCTTCCACTATTCTGAGCCCTTAGATCATATCTAACGCTCAGCAACCTGCCACTATCAGCACCCATATCTATTGCATTGCTGAATGCCTTATCATCTAGATATGCTGAGTCACAGCTGTCCTATCACTGCAACACTCGTACTGAATATCAATATTGCTGAGTAGCAACTTGATTACCATATCAAACAATGCTGTTCAACACTCCCCCTTGCTACTCGTGCAAACCCATGATCGCAGTGCACAACTTCTTGTGCCTTTCACTCACCAAAGGTTTGGTGAGCGCATCGGCAAGCATGTCCTCTGTTGCACAATACTTGACCTCGATATCGCCGCTCTCCACCTTCTCCCGACAGAAGTGATACCTCACATCCATGTGCTTGCTCCGGCCAGTTGTCATGCTGTTCTTGCTGAGTGCAATGCAGCTCTGGTTGTCTTCATGGATAGTGACAGCGGAGCCGGAGTCCTGGTGAAGCTCATGCATCAATTGCCTCAGAAACATCGCCTCTTGAGTAGCGCTGGTCAGCGCCATGTACTCTGCCTCCGCTGTGGACAGTGCCACGGTCTGCTGCCGCTGACTCTTCCAGCTCACTGCCGCACCATTCAGCATGAACACGTATCCTGTGCGGGAGCGCCGCCCAGCCACATCGCTCGCATAGTCTGAGTCCGACCAGCCTACCAACTCGGATGACTGCACGCTGCTTCCGTACACCAGTGATGCATCAGCGGTGCCTTTGAGATACCGAAGCACTCGCTTGGCCTGCTCCCAATGCGCGTGGCAAGGATTGGCCATGTATCGGCTGAGATGACTGACAGCCATGGTGATGTCTGGTCGGGTGCTCACAGAGGCGTACAACAGGCTTCCAATCAGGCTCTGATAGGGCACCGACCTGGGAGGCAGCTGCGTGACGGATGTCTCGTCCCCGCACTTGCCCACAGCATCTACCGCCATTGGTGAGCTCACTGGCTTGCAGTCCATCATGTTGAAGCGCTCCAGCATGTCGAGCACGTACTGGCGCTGGCCAAGCCTGATGATGCCGGTGCCACGTTCCCGCTCCACCGTCATGCCGAGCAGCCACGAGACTGGACCAAGGTCTTGTACGTTGAACCTGCTGCCAAATGCAACCTTGAACTCCGGTATGAATCGGCCCGCTGCTCCGGCAATGATGCTGTCGTCCACATAGAGGGCCAGGATGTACAATTGGCCTCCTTTCTGGTAGATGAAAATACACGGATCCACTTTGGACTGGCAGAAGCCATACTCCTCTAGCCAGGCAGTGATAGTCTTGTTCCAGTTTCTGGGAGCTTGCTTTAGGCCGTAGAGGGCCTTTTTCAGCAGACACACAAGCTCTGTCCCTTTGCTGTCAGTACTCCGGAAGCCTTCAGGCTGTCGCATGTATATCTCCTCGTCGATGTTGGCCTCCAGGAATGCTGTCACTACATCCAGCTGCTCCACCTCCCAATCATGGAAAGCAGCTAACGCTAGTACCACCCGGATAGAGATAACCCGCACAGTAGGAGCAAAGGTCTCGTGATAATCCACACCATGCTCTTGTGTGAAGCCACGCGCCACTAGTCTGGCCTTATACCTTGCTATATTACCACCAGAGTCGCGCTTCAGCTTGAACACCCACTTGGAGTCCACTAGCTTTCTACCGGCAGGACGGGGAACCAGCTTCCAGGTGTTGCGCGATACAAGCGAGTCATACTCAGTCTTGATGGCTGCTTCCCACTCCGTGGCTTGAGGACCTCGTAGCGCTTGTTTATACGACGCAGGCTCGTGCACGACATTGCTTGGATTGATAGCTGCGGTGTTGCCAACAACCCACCACTGACCCGGAGGACGCCTCGTCCGAAGGCTATACCTTTGTGCAGTTCCATGCTGCTCCGCTGGTGCTGTCTCCCCCAAATTCGCATCCGGCTCGTCCTCAATCGACTGAGAACTGATGTCGCCCGACGTATGCTGCTGCGTCTCCCCTACGGAAGTGCTAGGCTCCCCCTTCGCCACTTCTGGCACCTCACGGGGAGCCTCATCCACCGGCTGTGTCTCCCCCACGAATGTATCGGGCTTCTCCCTAGCCGCCTCATCAGAGGTGCTGTCATCACCAGCCTCGGCATCCAGCATCTCACGTGCGGGACAGCTCTCCCCCATGGAGATGATAGCACTCTCGTCAAACACCACATTGCGGCTGCTCACCACACGTCGGGTGGTGGGGTTGTACACCAGCCAGGCAGGGGACTCGGGTGCGTAGCCCACAAACACGCCTTTCCATGCACGATCGTCCAGTTTGCGGCGCTGCGACTTGTCCACGTGGACATAAGCCGGGCAGCCAAACACCCGCATGGAACTCAAGTCAGCCGGTCGACCCGTAACAAGCTGATACGGAACGCCACCAGCTCCACTGCTGCACACCCGATTGCGGATGTGCACCGCTGCCGCCATAGCCAACGCCCAATAGGACTTCGGCAGCCCAGCATGCCGAATCATAGACTGTGCCATCGGAACCAATGTGCCCCACTGCCGCTCGATGCGACCATGCTGCCAATGAGCGTAGGGGGCGGTGACCTCTAGGGCGATGTTGAACTCGTCCAATAAGCTCCGGAACGCAGCACCAAGAAACACAGTGTCGTTGTCGACCCGAAGCCGGCGAACTGTGTACCCCAGGGAGCGAATGGTGGTCAGCATCCGGCGGAACGAAGAGGTAGCCTCGTCCTTGGAGCGCAAGGCATCATGCAGCACGAAGCGGCTGCGGAAGTCAACTGCGCCGAAGCTGTAGCGCCTCCCACCCAAGGATGGAACACTCATCGGGCCACAAAAATCCACACCAATCACCTCAAACAGTCCAACATCTCTGTCCGCAGGAGCACGAGGAATATTGCGGACTTGAGACTTACACACAGCGCAGGTCTCACAGAATCCCAACTTCTCGTGTGATGCATAGCCCAAGCCTTCCACATGACCTGTTAACAGCTCGTCCAGCTGAGGCTCCCCAATGTGACCGAGGCGGGAATGCCACAGCCGCTTCCCCGATGACGCCGTGGCCGCCGAAGCCGTAGCACGCGCTGGAAGAGCAACCGTCGCAGGCAGCCAGATCAATCCGTGGGCTCGCTCCATGGGAATCTTAACACCACCACCATGAGCTGCGTGAAGCTGAAGATGGTCCATAGGATCGGCCAACAACACGCTATGACCCTGCTGCCGCGCCTGAGTGAGGCTAAACAACCGATGATATGTCCAAGACGCACGACGGGACAGCTCGGGAACGTGAAGCACATGGCGCAACGTGGCAGGAATCTTCGTACCGTCTGCAGCCGGCACAGTGATGCGGACAGTGCCAACGCCCACAGCAAAAGCACTGATGCCCTTCACCCACAGCCGATCAGACAGCGCACGATAGTTCACGAAGTCATCACGTTTGCTTGTCATGTGGTGGCTGGCTCCACTGTCGGCTAGCCACATCCAAGTCTCCCCCTCATTCATCACCATGGCTCGTGCTTCACTGAACGACCTAGCAGGACTGGCAGTGATGTCTACCCCAGCAGGGAAAGCCACGGGAGACTCGAGACTTGCAGAATTGCCACTAGCACGCCTTTCAGGGCACTCTGACCGGCGATGGCCCTTCTTGCCGCAACTGAAACAAATGCCGCGGAAGGGTCGGACTCCGCCAGCTCCCACAGCCACACCACGTGAGTTCCCAGGGCCATGCATGGATTTTAGCTGCTCCTGAAGATCATGGACCTGGCGCTTCAAGGATTCAGCAGAGGTGTCACCGGAAAAGGCCGGAAAAGCTGCAGGGGGCGGCGCCTCCGTCTGAGTCCTGCCACGACTCTCAATACGCATGCCCTTCTGTCGAAGGTCGCGCTTGACGGCGTCCATACTGAGGCTGTGGACGTCCCATGTGTCTGTGATGGAGTGGTACTCTTGACGTAGACCCTTCACCAAGTACATGATGACCCGTCGGTCGTGAACGTCCTCCCCCACACGGGCGAGCTGGCGCTGAAGTCGGACCAACCGGTTCAAATACTGGAGACTAGTCTCATCGTCTGCCTGGGCCTTCTCCATATCCTGCAGCAGCTCAGCCAGACGGTAGATGCCATCGTCTTCATAGTGGTCCACCAGCGCAGTCCACGCCTTGAGGCCGCAGTTCTCGTCAACTTCATGGACATTCTCAATAATTGAGAGATCGTCCTCAGGCAGCGCCAGAATCAAAGTAGAGTACAAGTCGAGGTGTTGCTGCGCGGTAGCGGCGTCGTTCTCGAGGAGAGCCGGTGCCCAGCTCTGCATCAATCCAAAGGCACGAAACCTCTTCTTCCAGACATCAAAGTCTCTCCTTTCTCCACTGAACTTGGGAAGTTTGACAGAATCCATGGGTATTATATCTCGACAGCTCCGGAAAGTACCGAAAAAAATCGACGGAAAATAGTCACCAACCACTGCCCGGCAGGCCTTCAAGGGGACGGTCAAGGTCCGGTCAACGGAGCTTCAGAACGAGCACGACAAGGCGCCGACCGAAGGCGGAGCTGTACTTCCGGAGTCTACACAGCCAAAGCAGACGGAAACCGGTTTCAGGAGGTCTGTCGGGGTTCGTCGTACAAATGGATAGTACACTGAGCAGGGATCCTTCACCAACTGAAAGCCAAAAACCCAAGGGGAGCGAAAATGGACGAGGACTGCGAGAAAATCCCAACGAGCTGTACTTCCCGACTCAGAACAACGTAGGCAGGCGGACTATGGCCTTGGAAGGCCAGTCGAACGACGTCGTACACAGGTGACAGTACACTATTGCAAGATGTCTCACCAACTCGCACTCAAACAGCCCAGCGACGCAAGGAAAGACGCCAAATACCCAGATATTGGATCCAATAATATGAAAAACGAAGGCGCAGGCTGAAAATCCAAGGCACAGGCGACTGAACAAGCGTTGTTCAAGCGAGTGAAAACGGTCGGTGGTTTCTAGGCTCCAAGCAACACAGGAAAGTCGCTACCAGCCCGAATTCGAAGGCAAACCACCCAACAAAGAGAGTCAACCGCTTTTGCGACCCAGCCACACCTGAAGATCGTGTAGCACAACAGAAGCCCAAGACTCGCGCAAAAAAGAAGCTCAAGGTAACGGTTCTAGTCAAGTGTGTCGACTCCAACCGAGAGCAAAAGGAGGGCCCATAACCTGACAAAGTTGATGGGTGAAAACAGAATGATTACACACTCTACAAGGCGCTGAAGGTCTGTCACCTTCAGCAGTGTCTCATCCTTGTCTATCACAGGACACCGTCCGCGTCCCAATCATGACACGCGCCCACCACATGGTGAGCACACGCCTACCACTATTCTGAGCCCTTAGATCATATCTAACGCTCAGCAACCTGCCACTATCAGCACCCATATCTATTGCATTGCTGAATGCCTTATCATCTAGATATGCTGAGTCACAGCTGTCCTATCACTGGGAGGGTACAGCCACAAGCCGAACTAACCGACATGTACCCGGGTACCAGACAAAGAAAAATCCGAGGAAATGAGAGGGGAAAATTCAGGCGCGGAGGCAGGAGCGCCCATTTTTTCTATGTCTGGGTGTCTCGGTCCCCCCCACCTTTCCCCGAGGTGACGGGGGATCACGACAAGGAGGACCGTCGCGTCGGTGGACGCGGCAAGACCTTGGGGCGGGGTTTACGGGATGGGGCGGCGGGATCGACGAGCGACCGCGCGAGGAGGGGTTTTTTGCCAGCCTTTCCCCTCCTACCTTCGGCAAGACCGAAGTCACGCGGGAGCTAGATTAGGCTGGCCCGTCGTCCCACCCGAACGCCGACCGGCCTAGGCCGGTCGGCACCCCGGTTCGGTGGGAGCGGGCCGTGCATCGTGAAGGTCGAGGAGCAGTTTAGTTTTGCATTTCTCGACAAGTGAATTTATTTATAGATGTGTTTCTCTTGATTACACAATTATTACGCTGTTACTGCTTAGGCGGGGGGACTAGGGCAATTACTGCGGTTGCTTACAGTTTTTTAACTCCCGAGGAACGTCGACACACATTGAAGCTTGGTGTGTCGATAGGTGTACCTGGTCGAAGAGACCCGGGCTAAATTTGCTTATAAGTCATGTATAGCTTGGTATAGAGGCCCGAGAGACAGCAGTCGGTCCAGTTTCCCGGCACATGTTGTAAACAATTTCAATTTCAATAAATTAACATTACTTCCTGAATAGAGATTATGGGAAAGAGTAAGAACTCCTTGCGGGACAGAAAATGTAAAAAGGTGAAAACTCGTGCCTAGCTAGAGCTTAATTTCTTCACGCACATCGCATCACTATTCCCGCTGCATGAGTGAGAATGGGGGGGGGGGGGGTAGTGGACGCCGGAGTAGTTCCATGACGGCAAATATCTCGTACGTGTTACTAAGATAGGGTGCGTTTACCGTGCTCTCTTAGGGACGTATTCAATATTACGTGAATACGGTTGCTATGCACACTCACGGTGCATTAGCAGGGCAGCGGTAACAACAAAATCTGAGCAAGTTGCCGCACCAACGGTTAACACCGGACCTTTCATATTCAATATAACCTTACGGTTAAAGAGGTGTGTGAGATGCTTTATTGAATTCTCTATCAACCTTGCGACGGACGGCAGCTTTAAGCGCAACATGTATGAAAAGAAAGGGGCGGCATACGCAGGATCATGACAAAATCCCGTACAACACATTGACGCCGATGAGAAGGTTACGCGGCAAGCACACACGATATGCATGTAGCGCCGCAACGAAGGCTAGTCCGTCTGTAAGTTAGGTGTCGTTGTCTGCCCTAATGTTGTGTGTGAAGGGATCTACTCTACTCAAACTGATGGATAACATGCCGGAGCGTGTTTTGCGGGCGCCTTTACCCTAATCCGCTTATTGAAATTGAAATTGAAATTGTTTACAACAAGTACCGGGTGAAACCGGTTGTTGTCTCTTTGCCCTCCCAATTATGCCACGTAGGAAACTTATACGTCAGGGCTAGACCGTTATTCGCTTAAATCCACCCTCTCCAAATGTTCGATCATGTGGGTTTTTATCCCCCCCCCCGGGGAAGTGTGTCGGTGCGTGGTGTCGTGCGTGTGGGGTGCAGATGTCAATCAAGGGCGAGTGTGGGTGCGAGAAGGTTCGGTGCGTTGTGTTGTTACACGACACTTTATGCAGTATAAGATATAGATGGTGCAGTCATTGGACGGTGTGCAAGTGGAGCTGTGCTATGATGCGTGATGTGTCGAGTTTGGTTTTGGAGATGAGTTTGTCAAGTGGGTCGGTGCGGAGGGTGAGAAGGGAGGTGAGGCTGGCAATGGTAGACGTGTGGGGTGTGCCCGTGCGACTCATGACGATGGGAAAACT
This sequence comes from Tetraselmis chui, assembly GCA_026401115.1. Taxonomy (NCBI): domain Eukaryota; kingdom Viridiplantae; phylum Chlorophyta; class Chlorodendrophyceae; order Chlorodendrales; family Chlorodendraceae; genus Tetraselmis; species Tetraselmis chui. The sequence goes on from JAPMLY010000593.1 coordinate 36,474, forward strand.
GTCGACTTCAGTACCCGGGCAGTGTTGACGATTGGCATTGGCAAGGGGGGTATATTTGTCGCGAATCATGTGTGCGGTGTGGTAGAGGTTGTGGTCCGTTCAAATTTTCCATTCCCCAATCCGAATAATTTTTACCGTCGGCGTCCGTTCGAATGGCCGACAAATCTGGGTTCGAGAAGCTGGATAAGGTCGGGTTTGTGTGCCGGGAGTCGCAAAACCGAGGGGAGTATCTCGTCAAGGAGGATGGCAAGGCATGAGGTAATGGAGTCGGTCGAGAGACCTTCGTCAGCAGCAACTAGGCGGGTGGGCATGTGAGTGGGGTGAGGGAGGTGACAGTCAATGGGGGCGAGGATGTGTGTGGGCGGTGTGAAGGATTTGATGGGTTTGTTACCGAAGTTTGCCGTGATGGTCTCCCAGCGGCCTCCGTTGTGACGTTCCAGAAATGAGAGGAGGAGTTGTGGCGCGCTGTTGTGTCGGTCCTGTCTAATGCCGGACATAGAGGGGCAGTTACCGGCCAGGTGGTTGTTGTTGGTGAATTGGCCACACATGGGGCAGCGCAAGGCGGGGTTGTGTGAGAGGAGGCGGGTGTTGTGCATTCCCCACATGAATTCATGTTTGTGTGTATGTTGGACATGGGTGAGTGGGGTGAGTTTTTTGTGGAAGGCGAAGTCCGCCCCGTCCGCGGCGGCGCGGGCGAGGAGGGCGCCATGTTTGATGGTTTGCTGTGAGATGTGTATGTGTGTGTGTGTGTGTGTGGTTGGTGTTGTATGTGTGCGCGTCAGCTTTGAGGTTGGTGTACCTGTAGGGTGTGGGCTCTCATAGGGTTTGGGGTGTAAATGTGTATGGCCATGTCATGTGGCCTATCGTTATAAGCTTGATTTGACACGAGAACTTGCAACATCGACGTCGCTAATGTAAAAAAACAACAATATGTGCTTCCCTTACTAAAACCACGTTTTGCAGGGTATTCCTGCCATGTCTTGCCTCGTGCTAGGCAGTTGCGGCGACAATAAGGGTTGTCGATGTTTTGTCGACGGCCGTAGTGCCTAGGTACTTTACCTTTTCTTGGCGATTGCCCGCACATGCGCCTTTTCCCGAAGGAGCTATCACCGTGGGGGTGCTGTTTGGGTCGAGGACTATCCGTACATATAATTTGGGGCGCTCGTTTGGCCTAGTGCGCGGTGGGCAAGAGTTCGAAAAAACATATCGAAAGGTTCAACCATCCCCGGCCAAAATATCATGGTTGAGAGGTCCGCCGCCTCTCTAGGCACGGTGCGAAGTGCCCACAAATGCCGGAACACCAAGATACCGGTGACATGGGCAATCTGCTAGTAGATGAGTGAATTTTGCGGACGTGTGGGTGCCCTATTCGTCCGTCGACAACGCATGTCCCTTTCGTAGTACCTAGGTACTATCGGCGACCGTAGTTGATGGATAGTTATACCGAGTCCGCTACTTGAGCGGTACCCGTACCTGCGCAAAATCTGCAGATGAGCTCAGTACGGGACATAGCCGTACATTATCTGAATTAGCCGTTGTATTACATTTGAAATAAAACAAAAAATTGGGCACTTCAAAGCTTTGTTTCCCTCCTTTGCTGGTGGTTACCAATGCTTTATGTGTATCAATTTATAAGATTTTAAAACTCCGTCGAACAAGATCCCCGCTGTCTATACTCTAAGGCCACCACAAGGCAAGGCGAATGGGAGACAAAGTAGTCAAAATAAGTAAAAAAACATCCTTCGCGATTTTCTACCCTAACTATACTCGAACATGCCACTCGTGCGGCGTCTCGTGTGCATTTTGCGTTTTTGCGGTCCAATGAGGTGGGATGTGCCGGCGAGTGTGGCTCAAGGCGAGATACGCAACCTTTGGGATAGGAATTCCCCACTCGAGTCATGGCGAATGTCTCTCATTTCGAATGGGTGTGCCCCTAATATGTTTCAAATTACACGTACCGGGTCCCTCGGACAAGCAATTGTCATAGCATAAATTGAGGCGTTAGACCAATAGCACACTCCGATATTTTTTGAAGCCTTGCGGCGGATCGGTAGTACGTGCGCTCCTTGCGTTGTTAGAGTGACTTTTGCATGCAAGCTTCACTACTTTTGCTTGTGCAACGCGGCTTTGCTGAGAAGTAAGCGCATCGCACGTAAGGAAAGACATAAGCTACAATAATAGAAATTGCTCGATTCAAGGGAGGCACGCTCACGATTGCCTACAGATTTGAGAGAGAAATAAGGATGGTGACATGGTCAAGACAACCAATCACGAGACATGCTAGAGTACAATCGGAGTCTGGCGACAAAAGATATCGTGAAGACGTGACACAATAATACGAGGCATGTACCATGATTTTATGACATGATGGAAGTCCAATAATGTGCACATGGGTGGCTCCCCTCGTTGGCGCAAAAAAAACTTGGATGCTTACTGCAACTAATTGGTCCACTTGGTATTGTGCCACCAATACCGCATGTCAAGGGCAAGGTACTAGCTAGCGGCCCTACGCGGGGTAATGGTGAAAAATACTACTATGTCAACGCGCGGATTGAGCACTGAAGAAGCGCCCGCCATGCTATTGTGACGAGTACTACCTTTTTAGAGTACACTACATGACATTGTGCTGTAAGTAATACTTTCTAGTTACTGGTTGCAGATAACTATTGTAAGCTATTCTAGATATGATTAGTACATGTCTAGATTGGACATACCGATACTCTGTTTGATTCGGTACAAAGATGTCGCTAGGCTACAACTCTCACACTTCTATTGTCCCGACACCACGCCTCGGGCTGGTTGTCTCTGTGATTGTTCTACTTACTTGACTATGACTGTAACTACGTATGCGTTAGTTACCTTCCATATTGAACGTGTGTGCACGGTTAGACATGTTATGGGCCCCCGCCTCTCGTCACTCACGCGCGACAACGTGGTTCGGCGAGCTGCAATCGCCACCTCTCCCGTAGAAGGCAAGTATACCTACTAACATAGTACCTTCACCTTGTAGTCGGCGGTATCGCCAATGTAAACTGCGCTTGAAAAGCCACCACGCCACCCCACCTAAGTCAGCTGCCCGAGGACGCCCGACAGCCACCCACACCGACGTAGTCGTCGTGTGTGGACATGGTGCATTCATGTCCAAGCAAGAGAAGGGGGGGACGAACTAGTTGGTGTGTACGCATACACATGGTGCACGACAACCCTAGCTTTATAGTATATTATACCCACTATTACTAGCGACTCAGCCATCATCGCGACACTGCACTTGCTTTGGTCGTGGCTGCAACTCGTGCCCCATACAAGGTGGAGGACAAAAAAAAGGTACTTTGAGACGCTCCGGGGCATCAGGCCGAGGGACCATCAAGCAACACGCCGTCTCTATGGAACCGTTGTTAGGCACGAGTGCGTCTAGTGGTTCTTACCACTGCATGTCGCTACCTCTTGGCGCCGCCGTTCACGATGGCACCAAAACTTCACGCAGCGGGACCACATGTTGCCCCACATGACGACGGTGATGACCATTTCTCTCGTCAGCGCACTCGGGACTCCACACCCCCCCGGATGCACTCTCGCTTGTCCTCGAGCAGATGGCTTTGATTAACGGCCATTTGGACGCACATGCGACAAAGAATCCGCTCTCCGTCACCGCGACGCTCTTCGTGACGCACCTCCGGTCCAGACAAAGCATCCAATCCAGCTCCCACCATCGCAACCACACCCTAATTTCAACCCTCAAGACCTTCCACAAGCTCCACACCTCCCTCTTGACCAATTGAAATTGAAATTGAAATTGTTTACAACAATACCAGTATAAACCGGTTGATGTCTTTGGGCCCCCCCTATGCTACGCTCAACAATGTTGAACTTGAAAGCGTGAGGTAGACCGTGAACCACTAATCCCAACCTCTCCAATGGCAGTGACGATACCGTCTAAAACATACCCGTATCTAGGTATTTATAATTTTTTGATCTATACGTATTTTTGGGGATACACTATGACATATAAGATGTCGCTAGGTTCCACGATACGCGGCCTGCTCCAGGCGCTGCGGGGTCGCTGATCAAAAAGGTTGTTCATCTTGAGCTGGTCGAGTCAAACCTGCATGACCTCGGCTCCTGTGTGACTCCGGTCGTGCCGGAGCTAGGGGGGAAAGGCACGTGAAAAAAACCCTCGCTCACGTCGTCGTCGGTCCCGTCTCGATCCGTGCTCTACCCCGCCCGATGTATTAGCTGCTCCTCCCAACGCAGCGCGCCACCTAGTCGAGTCTTCTCTCCTCCTTCGGGGGCTGAGAAGGGAAAATTACTAGGCAGCGGACGGTGTCCGGTTGGCTCTCCTGCCTCCGAGCCAGAATTTCTCCCGTCCCATGTCCTTGTTCCGTCTGTTTCCAACACCTATATGTTCGCGATGTGGCCGTCCTTACCCTCCCCCGGTGGTTTACGGTGTTAAGGAGGCGCCTTTATGAGCAGTGTGCCGTTACGATAACCCTAGGCACACTGCCTGAGGTAGCCTATCGATAACCGGGTACCGACTAGGGAAGGGGTTGGTAGAGCACATGGATCGATTCGCCGGTCCTCAAAAGATGGTGGGTACGGGAATATTTTCCCAAGAACCCCCCGTACCGGGTTTTTCCGGCGGCAGGTGATCCTAAGGACCGCCGCCGCCAGACCGTGCCGCTCCTCCGGCTGCGACCCACATCCGTCCTGAGTAGCATCAGGCCTCACCCCCACGGGAGACCTAAGGCTCTCGCAGGGCTGGCGACTGCTAGCGAACGCCGTGCCCTAGCGCTGCTTCCCAGCTGTCCGTCGCCAGCTCCAACACCCTCGTCCGTCCGCCGATCCGTCCGTACCTTTCTTCGCCAAAAAACAATTCGCAAACGCCGCCCCCGCCCCATCGTCTGGAGAGTATCTGCGAGTATGTAGTCGCGGAAAAGACATATCGGACTAGCCGAGCGGGAGATCCTAGTGCCGTGTACGGATATTATGTTGTTTCCAAAACCCTCCGTACCGGGCTTCCCGACAGCTGTTGATCCCGCGGATCGCAGCTGTCGGTACCTCGCTTAGCCCCCTACTGTCATATCCTAGCCCATGAAGCTAAGTGGTAGTACCCGACATTATTTATTTCCTCTAAATGGTACATGTATCTTAGCGATAATCAGTGACTCTTTATTGTCATCACGGCAGTACAACCAACTGTATCGCCGTATTTTCCCTAGACAGTATAGAGTTACTAGCAGTATCTCATCTAGATAGTTCTTTTCTAGATAGTTCTAAGAGCTTGTGCGATAAGGTTGGATAGACGGTATAGATAATCTCAGATAATCTGTATCACTAGTAATAGTTTGGTTTAGTTAGTAGAGAGCACAAGCTACAGGTTCTAAGGCTATTTCTAGAACACTTGAGGCGTGGATATTTAAGACGGGGACTTACTGGCCGAGAAAAGACCGGTACAGACCAGATTTACGCCACACCCAGATTGTAAGAAACCATGTTCCTAAGACAATCTTACCAATTCTCTCTACGCTGCATGATTAGATCTAGAGATTAGGTTCTACTATTATTCTAAGGTTGCCAACTTAGCCTAACCAAAGTGTCACCTCACACGTGGTTTCGGAGCCTCAGAACAACTAGACGAGACGAAGATGTCTAACCGAGCAGGAGAGAGACTACCAGAGAAAATCGATGGTCGACTCTAGAGGGGGCGCCTTCTGGGCCGACACAGCCGACGTCGACAGATGGTGGAAGACATGCAGTGCGAGAAGGATCGAGTCCCACGATGGAGCCTATGTCGGTACACGTCACCGAGATGCTACAACGTCTAAGTAACCGATTTGACACTTTTTCGATTTAGCTATCTCAACTGCGTGACCACGTCGACAACGGTTTCAGACATTTTGAAGGACGAGTGAACAGAAGCCGAGAGACGGAGAATTTTCTACGAGGAGAACAATTGAGATCGGAGAGGACGCGAGAGACATGCCGAGTATGATGCCGAACGATTTCAAACCAGCCAAGATCAAGAGCATCGCTACGACTAACATCGACGAGCTGAGAAACTGGTTCCGACATGCACGAGGGTATCTACGGTATCACATCGTTAACCATGAAGAGCAGAGAGGAGTGTACTGGGTATCTTGCTTTCTGGAAGGCCCACTATCGAAGTGGTGGTACTCTCAAGTTGCGCAGACTGGAGATGAAGTCGGTGGAGGATTTTCCGGAGTTTCTGAGATGGAGAAATCCTTAATTTAGGAATTCTGCGGAAGAACACCAGCGGAACAAGCGAGATTGAATTTGGATAAGCCGCGACAGAAAACCACGGTCTTGAAGTATGCGAATTACTTTCGAGAACAATTATTGGAGCTTCCTCACCGTCACGAAGAAGATAACGTACATGACTTCCAGCGCGGTATGAGACCCTCGATTCATAAGGAGATTGCCCTAAAAAAGCCTAAGACCCTACACGAGGCGATTCAAGCAACTCTGCGAGCGGAGGCAGCGGAGACCAAGATTGAGACAACCCAACGTTCGACAGGCCGGCTGAACGCCATTGAAGAAGACAACGAGTTTTCAGAGGCAGCGGAAGAGATCGACAGTGCGTCGGAGGAAGATTCGCATGGCGCGACCGAAGAGAAGCCGCGGGAGCTGTACGAGATTAGACGCCTCACTCAAGAGGAGGTCGACAGATTTAAGAAGGAGGGCAAGTGCTTCATTTGCCACAAGAAGGGACACACCGCTATCGACTGCCCAAAGAGAAAGAACAAGAAGAACGACAGAACGAGGAAACCCCGGCCGGGAAAGTGAGACCTGATTCGGCAGCTCGCGGCAAGCTGTAAGATGAGGTTTCGTCTCCTACAGCGACTCACGAAGAGACCAAGACAAAAGAAGTACGAAACCCGTTACCTCAAGCGACATTGGGGCCAGTCTTTAGGAGCAAGGACTTTAGCGACTGGATGTTGAATAGGGAGTATTTCTTGAAGTACTCTCATACCTACGGACCTTTCGACTTAGATAGAGCTAGCGATAATGACGGCCTTAATTCTCAAGTGGTGGAGGATTTTTTCTGTCCGGCGCGCCCATTTCAGGAGAGAGATTTACAGAAGTACCGGAGAATTTGGCTAAATGCGCCATTTCATGAATTAGAAGATTTTTTGGGCCATTATTTGCGGAGCAAACTGCTCCATCCCCACCGGAGAGCGGTTATAGTGGTTCTAAAATGGAGGGCAAAACCATGGTTCAAGCTGCTGCGAAATTTCCGACTTGTCGACGAGGTGGCGGCGACAGAACATGTGTTTACCTGCCCTACGAATGACGCAATAGAAGGAAGAAGGCAAGATGTTGGACCGACAAGATGGACGAGGCAAATTTACGTCGACGACACCGATCGAGTTCGATTTCTGCCTCAGAACCTACAAAACCCCCCGAAGACCTATTTGACTCACTCGACGACTCTTGTTACCGATGGCCGACGAGTGTTACTAGCGAAAGAGGACACTGGCATGGTCTGGTTTCCTAGTGGCAAGCAGAAGATTGAAGACACGACCCCGGAATGCACAACAGTGCGAGCTCTTCCGGAGACAACTGGATTTAAGGTGAGCGAAACAAATTTACGCCTTTAGGGACGGAGTCTTCCGGGCAGAATAAGCGCTACGTGTATATCGCTCGCGTTCGACCCGGGTCGATACCGGACGCTACGTCAACTTCTCGGGCAGTATGGGCTACCTGGAAGGAATTAATTTCGGCACGGCGTGCGGATTATCTAGTTCGTGGAGATCAACAGTTCCCTCTTCGTTACGAGACTTTTGGAAAACCGATCGACGGGTGGATGAACAAGAACGTCCGACTAGAAGACAGTATTCCTGCGACGCTGCACGTATAAACAACCCAGTATGGAACAAGTGTGTTTGTGTTGGGAGGCACCTTACGCGGACATCGATGCCGTATTTTGGTTGACTCTGGCGCTTCGGAAAATTTCTGCAAGGCTGAGTGGGTACGGGAGCATCACATTCCGACGGGTTTTGGAGAGAAAGACCGGATTGAATTTGGAGATGGCAGTCAACTACAACTCGCCAACGGCTACGGAGTGAAGTGCTCACATTGGGGACCCTGGACATACGTTTGGACGCAATCATGACAGAGCTGGATAAATTCGACATCATCCTCGGTCAACCTTGGTTACAAGCCGTCATCCCGGATATAGATTGGTCTGCTAAAACGGGTCGGGACCGTAAACCTGACGAAGCTATGGTGTCTGGCGACGAGTACACCGTACATGTGGCAGTATATCACTTGGAGGCGGATGCGATGGCAAAGTTGCTTAGGCAACAACCAGCAGACCTCTTTGTGATTGGACTACGAGAAGTACAAGATGCGGTCGACGACATCAATACTGATCAACAACCTGAGTGGACGACTTCGTTACGAGATTCCCTGAACGAGTTCACGAACATCATCAAGGAGCCTGACGGTCTACCACCAACTCGCGAGTGCGACTTCGAGATTAACTTGGAGTGCGATGAACCACCTAAGGAGCGAACGTACCGTATGTCACCGGCAGAACTCCGAGAGGTTCAGGTACAGCTAAAGACTTACTCGCAAAAGGCTGGATTCGTCCGTCTAAATCTCCGTGCGGTGCCCCGATTTTATTTGTACGCAAGAAGGATGGTACCATGCGTATGTGCGTAGACTATCGGAAACTCAATGACCTTACGAGAAAAGACCGAACACCGTTACCCCGGATTGCTGAATTACTCGACTCGCTATATGGGGCTCATTATTCATGCACGCTGGACATGTATAAGGGCTATCACCAAGCTTGAGTTAAGGAGCGCAACATACATAAGACAGCATTCCGAACTCATTACGGATTGTTCTAGTGCTGCGTTCTACCCTTTGGACTGTGCAACGCTCCAGCTGGATTCCAAGCGATGATGAATCGAGTTTTGGCCCCGTACCTTGGCAAATTCTGCGTGGTATACATGGACGACGTGCTGATCTACAATAAGACGGCCAACGAACACCTCGAGCATATTCGACACGTGTTACGAGAGCTGCAGCGACACAAATTGCATATCAAACTCTTTAAGTGTTACTTCGGACGATCGAGCGTAAACTTCCTTGGGCATGTGGTGGAAGCTGGACAGGTCCGAATGGACCCCGACAAGGTGGAGGCAGTACAGAATTGGCCCCGGCCGAAATCTGTGACATAAGTACGTGGATTTCAGGGACTTGCTGGATATTACCGGAGGCTTATCAACCAATTCGCAACCCTAGCAACCCCATTGACGGATTTGACCAAGAAGACACCGGAATTTCGCTGGACCTCTCAAGCCGATTCATCATTCGAGCAAATTAAAGGCGCGACGGTACGTGCACCAGTCATGGTAATACCTGACACTTCTCCTAATGGTACACACTGTACACGGATGCTTCTGGATTTGCAGTGGGAGTTGTGCTGTTACAAGACCAAGGAATTGGATTACAAATGTTGCGTACCATGCTCGAAAGATGAACAAGCATGAGGTACACTACTATGTCCACGTCCAAGAGCTACTGGCAGTTCGCGACGCTCTAAATTCCGTTGCTACTTAGATGGCGCGGCGGGATTTACAATAATTATGGACCACGACACGTTGCGACACTTCTCTCGGCAGCGCGATTTGTCTACTCGACAGGTGCGATGGCTTCAAGTTTTAGCGCCCTATCAACGACAAATGGACATCGTGTACAAGAAGGGAGCCGTCAACCATGCAGATGCTATGTCTCGCCGACCTGACTTGAAGGACTCATTACATAAGCTGCAACTGTGACGCGATTGGACCAACGACGAAGCAGAATCCGAGTTACACGCGCAGATTTTCCCCCTGGAATCCCGGTTACATCATGACTATGGACTTCATGCGGAAATCAAAAACGCTTATGACTCGGATAAATGCTTATGACTCGGGTAAATACCTGCTTACCCGGAAATCTCTGCCTACATGGCTGGTACGTCAATCAAATGGACTCTTGTACGCCTACGGGACAAGAATGTATGTGCCGAACGTCTCAACATTGCGATCAAGAGTATTGTACGAACTACACGACGCACCGACCGCGGGACATCTTGGTATTATTCGACTATTGGCAGTAGTGACCCGGACGTGTTGGTGGCATAACATGAAGCGGATAGTACAACACTATGTACGCAGCTGTGTTACCTGCCAACGCAACAAGGCAGCGCGCGACACAAGCCTTTTGGACTCCTTCAATCGCACGAGGTACCGACCATGCCCTTTGAGCACGTATCGCTTGACATGATTACGGACCTTCATGAGTGCGATGGGTATGATGCTGTGGTGGTATTCGTCTTTATGCTTACGAAACGGACGATTGTCGAGCCAATTACGAAAACAATTACAGCGGAACAATTAGCGAAAGTTATGCACCGCGCTGTTTTTCGGCTTTTTGGCTTACCACGAAAATTAATATCCGATCGAGATCCCCGGTTTATGAGCGACTTATGGCAAACCCTATTTAGGGCTGTTGGCACCAAGCTTAATATTTCTACGAGCTATCATCCCCATAGAGATGACCAAACTGAACGAGTAAACCAGACATGGGAGCAAGTCATACGATGCTATGTGCACCCCTTGCACGACGACTGGGTTCAACACCTTACCAACGTGGAGTTTGCGATCAACGCAGCGGTTTCCACGTCAACGACTATGTCTCCATTTAAGGCGACGCTCGGATTCGAGCCGACATCTCCAACGACGGCTACATTTGAAGATAACGAGCCTAACCGTACTTTACCGGAGCAAGTAAAGATTCCTTTCGAGATGCACAAATTTGCCCACGACTGCGTCAAAGCAGCCCAGGCACACATGCAAGATGCTGCAAATCAGCACCATTTACTAGTACCTTTTACAGTTGGCGACAAAGTTAAGCTCAAGGCGACAAATCTACGGTTTGTACAACAGCAATGTTCTAAACTAGGCGACCGCTACATTGGACCGTTTCTCATTACGGAGGAAGTTTCCCCGGTTGCATTCCGGCTTTAGCTATACCCCGGAGTACGGATTCACGATGTTGTACACGCCAGTCTACTGTAGAAATGGAATTCAGAAACAAACCAACAGTGCGCATCCAATTCCGATTGTGCACGATGCGAAATGATTTGAAGTCGAACAAATACTCGACGTGGCTTTTAACTCCAACGGCACGGGACTTTTGTTTAAGGTCCGCTGGGCAGCACCGTTCAACGTACCTAGCGAGGACACTTGGGAACCCATGCGAGGAGTCAACCACTTAAGCATCTTTTCCGAATTTCTTCGAACGGATGTTTATCGAGAATTTTCTGGCACCCCTGACTCTGTCAGATTTCGCAATCGCTGGCCTGCAAGAACCCCCAAGAAACCAAGACCCTGAGTACTGCACAACGAGGACGCTAGTGCTTAAGGAGGGGAGAGTGTCATATCCTAGCCCATTTAGCTAAGTGCTAGCATCTGACATTATTTATTTCCTCTAATAAATGGTACCTTTATCTTAGCGATATTCAGTGACTCTTTTATTGTCATCACGGCAGTACAATAGTATCGCCGTATTTTCCCTAGACAGTACAGAGTTACTAGCAGTATCTCTTCTAAATAGTTCTTTTCTAGATAGTTCTAAGAGCTTGTGCGATAAGGTTAGATAGACGGTACATATACTCTCAGATAATCTGCATCACTAGTAATAGTTTGGTTTAGTTAGCAGACATCACAAGCTACAGGTTCTAAGGTTGTTTCTAGAACACCTGAGGCGTGGATATTTAAGACGGGGACTTACTTGCCGAGAAAAGACCGGTACAAACCAGATTTACGCCACACCCAGATTGTAAGAAACCATGTTCCTAAGACAATCTTACTAATTCTCTCTACGCTGTATAATTAGATCCAGAGATTAGGTTACTATAAGTCTAAGGTTGCCAACTTAGCCTAATCAAAGTAGCACCTCACACCTACCGTGCCATGCCTGGCACGGCTACACGGTTACAAGCGCCCACCGCGTGGAGGTAGAGGTAGGTGCCGACGGGCCTGCGAGCGCACCCCTCTCCGGGGCCGCCGCCGCTGCGCCGCCGGCGGGCGCCCCCTCTTGACCAACCATACCAGCAACGCCCCCTGGCGCCTCACCACCTAGATACGGCGGCCCACAGTCCCCAAATGGCCATCCCCACACCCTAGGTGGTCACCCGCCCTTTCTTGTTGGCCCACCGACCTCCAACGCCCATCGTGGGGGCTATGGTGGTCGCGGAGGCCGCCGTCCCACCATCGACCCGGTGCTCATCGGCCGCGTTGTTAACGAAGCCACCGGCTTCGACAAGGAGTCCCTCAACCGCTCCATGAAGATGACGGTTCCCACCATGAGACCCAACACGGACTTCAAGCAGTGGAAACGCACCTTCCTAACCTTCATGTCCCTGAAAGTTGCATACCTTATTCCACACCTCGCTATACGGGAGTTAAGAGTATGGCTCGATGAAGATGCGCAGACTTACGCGTACGCCGTGTTGTTGCACGCTATCAGCGAAAGCAAGCGCGCTGACTAGGCTGTCAAGTGCATCTCTACTGCTCGCCCGGACTGCGCCACTTCCGCTTGGGACATCATGTGCGAACGTTTGGATGGTCGCTCGTTCGCACGCGCTCCATGTCGCTGCCGGACAACCTCATGCTTCGCCAGCGCCCGGGCATGTTGCTCACCGAGTATGCTTCAGCCACCCCCGAAAAAACGCAACTTCATGCGTCAAACCTTTGCCGACTAAAACGAGACCTGCGACATGATCGATGGCTTTGCTGCCATCCATCCTCACAATCTGGGCCTCCTTATGCTCCGTGGCATCTGTAGCACCGGCCACTTCGGTCAGGCCAAACAATGTGTCATCAACGCGTTCGACACATACTACCTCCTCTCCGCGGACGAAGTGTCGGCCATCATCCTCCACGTGGCACAAGAAATAATAGAGGAAGTCATTGCTCCGGCCTTGCCAACCCTTGATGGCTCCGCCCCTACCATCTCTGCGTTTGTCGCGGCTGGTCGCGGTTCCAATAGCGGACGTGGACACAGCCCACGTGGCACTCGCGGCGGTTGGGCGCCCGCCGGCGGCGTAGCGGCGGCGGCCCCGGAGAGGGGTGCGCTCGGAGGCCCGTCGGCACCTAACTCTACCTCCACGCGGTGGGCGTTGGTAACCATGTAGCCGTGCGAGTCTTGGCACGGTAGGGGGCTAAGCGAGGTACCGGCAGTTGTGATTCGCGGAATCAACAACTGTCGGGAAGCCATGTACGGAGGGTTTTGGAAAAACATAATATCCGTACACCGGCACAGGGATCTCCCGCTCGGCCAGTCCGATATGTATTTTCCGCGACTAAATACTCGCAGATACTCTCCCGACGAAGGGGCGGGGGCGGCGTTTGCGAAATGATTTTTGGCGAAGAAGGGTACGGACGGATCGGCGGAGGGACGAGGGTGTTGGAGCTGGCGGCGGACGGCTGGGAAGGAAGGCTGGGGCACGGCACTCGCAGACAATCGCCAGCCCCATGGGGGCGAGGCCTGATGCTACGCATGAGGTGGGTCGCAGCCGGAGGAGCAGCACGGTCTGGCGGCGGCGGTCCTTAGGATCACCCGCCGCCGGAAAAACCCGGTTCGGGGGGTTTTTGGCAAAATTTCCCGTACCCACCATCTTATGAGGACCGGCGACTCGATCCATGTGCTTTACCATACCCTCCCCTAGTCGGTACCCGGTTATCGATAGGCTGCCTCAGGCAGTGTGCCTAGGGTTATCGTAACGGCACATTGCTCGGAAAGGCGGCCCCCTAACACCGTAAACCACCGGGGGAGGGTAAGGAAGGCCACAGCGCGATCAAATAGGTGTTGGATACACACGGAACAAGGACAAGGGACATGAGAAAGTCTGGCTCGGGGGCAGGAGAGCCAGCCGGACACCGTCTGCAGCCTAGTTATTTTCTCTTTTCAGCCCCCGAAGGAGGCGAGAAGGAAGACTCGGCTAGGTGGTGAGCTGCGTCGGGAGGAGCAGCTAATACCTCGGGCTGGGTTGAGCATGGATCGAGATGGGACCGACGACGACCTGAGCGATGGGGCTTTTCACGTGCCTTTCCCCCCTAGCTCCGGCACGACCGGAGTCGCACAGGAGCCGAGGTCATGCAGGCTCGTCTCGACCGTTTCATGCTGACCAACCTTTCTGATCAGCGACCCCGCAGCGGCTGGAGCAGGCCGCGTGACTTGGAGAATAGCGACATTTTATATTTCATACTATATCCAAAAAAACGTATATAGATCAAAAATAATAAATACATGGTTACGTGTATGTTTTAGACGGTATCGTCACTGCCAATGGAGAGGTTGGGATTAGTGGTTCACGGTCTATCTCTTGCTTATGAGTCCTACAGATTGGCGTAGCACAAGGGGGCCCCGAGATAGCAGCCGGTTTATACTGGTATTGTTGTCAACAATTTCAATTTCAATTTCGCGGCGGTTTTGGCCTTCCCAACAAGTGCAGCGCCCGTCGCTGCTTGAACCACATCATGTCCTCTTGTCCAGTATCGGATGACGCCCCTCTGAAGTGGACCTTCGCCAAACGCAGATGATCGTCAATAATATGGCACACCTTGCGGCCATGCCCCTGCGCACGTTGCACTGTTGAGCGACGTCCCCACCGACGACCCCGACGTCATGCCCACTCTCGAGGACTACACTGATGAATACGATGACACTAAAGTGAGTGTCCCCTTCAGCTCTGTTGCGTTTTCGTCTTCCCTCGCCCTTGGTCGTGACTTCTCGCAGTTTTGGGTGGTTGAATCCGCGTAATCGATCAACTTAACCGCGTTCCGAAGTGACTTCGTTACGCTCGCCCCACCCTGTGCTCCCTCTTGCGTGTGTGGGGTCGGTGTTGAGGTTAAGGGCAGTTGGTCGGTGCGAATATCCATTTAGTTATAGCGTTTGGTCCGGCCATTCACCGCACGATCTATGCGTTGTACACCTTCGACCTTTCATCTCGCTCTGCTCAACACATGGGTCGCTTCCTCAATGTCGGTTGGATGCGGTCACATAGCGGTTGTTAACTCCTTTTTCCTATTGACTCTGACACATGCTTGATCATGGTGCCCAAAGAAATGGGTTTGCTAGAGTCGTCCGGCAACGGCCTCTACCTCCTGCCCCATCAAGTAGAGCTGCCCCCAAGCCCCTCAACGGAGTTTTCGCATGACGCCGGTCCCCATGTTGCCCTCACTGTGATGTGAGACCCAGTACTATGGCACCGCCGGTTTGGGCATTGTAATATGGACAGCATGCATGCCCTTCATACCCACGGTGTCCCCACTAGCCTAGCACTAGTCAGCAATGTAAAAACTGTTTCTTGCGATTCAGTCTTGCTCCACAAGGCCGATGTTGCACCCCGCAACACCACTATTTGCGCGAAACCATCCCGTCCCTTGTTGAACGAGTCCTTTGGCCTTTGGGGTTCAGTGAATGTCCCCCCCCACATGGCCTCCGCTACTGCCCATGCTCGTCATCGACCACCACACACACTATATGTGGGTGCGGTTCCTTAAGTCCAAAAATGACACCTGCTCGTAGCTAGAAAACGTCATGTTGGAGATCTGACTTTTGCATGCATGCCATCACTCCCAGGTAGGCACCTTCGCTCCGGTCCATAAGGTTGACTCGGACTCTGTCTTTGAGGCTGTTGTAACCCGTATTGCGCAACCGTACTTACATCCCGGCATGTGTGTGCTCGCATGGGCGTCGGTGTGCAATTCTCTGCCCCCATGTGCCCACCACATGCTCGGCAAAGCCGAACGCCCTTGGTGCCCATTCAAGGACAACGCATCTGCGATGCTCCACAGCATGGCCGTCCCAAATTTCATGTGGCCGTGCGTTGTCAACACAGTAGTGTACCTGCGCAACCGTAGCTACAGCCGCTCGGTCGGCTTCACCGGTGGCGTCCCACTCACTCTCCTTACGTCGTCGGGGCCGGACGCCTCCAACTTCCGCGTCTTCGGGTGCACCGTATTCGCCAAGGTGCCCGACACGTTGCGTCGGAAACTCAGCGAAAAAGCGTTTCGTGGCGTCATGGTTGGCTACCCGCATAACGCCCCAAGTTACCGCATCTACAACCCCGACGCTCGCCGCATGACTACATCAGTCCATGCTGCTTTTCAAGAAAACACCCTAGGTCTTCGACGCGCAACTCCCCGGTAACTAAGTGATCACAAACGCTTCGGAAAACGATGGCCCTAAGGACACCTCGCCCACATCCTACCCTCTCGACACCCTCCCAACCGAACCTCTCCCCTCCCCCTACAACCCCCCGTCAGTCTCGCCTTAGGTCTCACCCCCTCCGCTACGGGGACCTTGTGGCCCACGTGTCCGACTACCCGCCGGTACTTGTCCCGGCGTGTTGTGACCCTGACCATTGCAAAGCGAAAGAGGACATCTTCGAACAGCCCTTCGTGCCCGACCCTTCGAGTACCACATCCCTGTCGGCGCAACACCTGCCGCCGTTGCTCTCCTTTCCGCCCGGGAATGTGTTGAACCTAAATTGTACCGGGCTGCTCCATCCGACGCCCAAGCACCAAAATGGCAAGCCGCTATGAAGCAAGAGTACTCCTCCCTCATAGACAACGGCACGTGGGAACTCGTCGACTTCCCCCCGACCGCGTGGTCGTAAACAACATGTGGATCAAAAGGTTAAGCCAGATACCGTTGGCGATGTCTCCCGCTTCAAAGCACGGTTCGTCGCCAAAGGTTGGAGCCAACGTGCTCGCCTCGACTACACGGAAACGTTCTCCCCAGTCATCCGCATGGCCAACCTTCGCCTATTCCTCGCCATCGCGGCCGCCCGCGACCTTGGATTGTGTCAGCTTGATATCGACGCTGCGTTCCTCTACGCCCCCATCAAGGAGGACTTGTACATCCGTCGGCCCCTCGGCTTCACTGATGACACGTCTAAGGTGTGTCATCTCAAGCGCTGCCTCTACGGACTTAAACATTTCCCTCGCGAGTTCAACATGCTCCTTCGTGCATGGCTTGTCGACAACGGGTGGCAACAATGCGTCTCAGATCCCTGCATCTACATCTTCCGCGTTGGTCACGTTTTTGCCATGATCACTCTCTACGTGGACGACATTCCCGCGGCATGCAATGATGCTAAATGGCTTATATCGTTCAAGGCTCGACTTGGTGCCGGGTTCAAAATCAAGGACATGGGTGACCTCTCCCAACTTCTTGGCATGCACATCACCCGCATTTGCTCAGCCCGCACCTTTTCTCTGGACCAGTCCAAATACCTACGCTACACATCGCCAAGTATGGCTGTTGTAAATAATAGTACCTTCTAGTTATAAGTTGCAGATAGCTAATGTAAGCTAATCTAGATATGATTAGTACATGTCTAGATCAAACACACCAATAAACTGCTTGATTCGGTACAAAGCTGTCGCTAGGCTACAACTCTCACACTTCTATTGTCCCAACACCACGCCTCGGGATGGTTGTCTTTGTGACTGTCCTATTTGCGTGACTGTGACTGTAACTACGTGTGCGTTAGTTACCTTCCGTACTTATCGTGCGTGCACGGTTAGACATGTTATGGGCCCCCGCCTCACGTCACTCATGCGCGACAACCTGGTTCAGCGAGCTGCGATCACCACCTCTCACGTAGAAGGCAAGTTTGTATATAAACGTAGTACTTTCACCTTGTAGTCGGCGGTATCGCCAGTATAAACTACGCTTTAAAACCCAACCTCCATACCACCTAAGTCAGCTGCTCGAGGACGCCAGCGAGCCACCCACACCGACGCACTCGTCGTGTGGACAAGGTGCATACATGTCCAAGATGGAGAAGGGGGGGGGGGCGAACTATCGGGCGAATACGCATACAGAGGGTGTACGACAACCCTAGTTTACTTAAATACAAATATTTGCTTAGCGACTCAGCCGCCAGCGCAGCGCTCCACTTGACTTGGCCGTGGCCTCGACTTGTGCCCCACATTGGGAGGAGGATACAATTATGAATGAAATGAAATGAAATGAAATGAAATGAACTGAAATGAAATTGTTTACAACAATACCAAACTTAAGCCGTTGTTGTCTCTGGGCCCTCCGTGCTATGCCGAATTAGGACTCATAAGCTTGGGCTAGACCGTTAACCACTAATCCCAACCTCTCCAATGGCTCGTAGCGATACCATCCAAAACACACACGTAAACAAGTTTTGCATGCAGACAAGTATGAAATATAAAATGTCGCTATTCTCCAGCCGCTGCGGGGTAGCTGATTAGCAAGGCTGGTTAGCTTGAGCTGGTCGAGACGAACCTGCCTCACCTCGGCTCATGTGCGACTCCGGTCGTGCCGGAGCTAGGGGGGAAAGGCACGTGAAACGCCCCATCGCTCACGTCGTCGTCGGTCCCGTCTCGATCCATGCTCATCCCCGCCCGAGGTACTCGTTGCTACTCCCGACGCAGCTCACCACCTAGCCGAGTCTTCTCTCCTCCTTCGGGGGCTAGGAAGAGAAAGTAACTAGGCAGCATACGGTGTCCGGCTGGCTCTCCTGCCCCCGAGCCAGATATTCTCATGTCCCATGTCCTTGTTCCGTATTTTCCAACACCTATCTGATAGCGCCGTGGCCGTCCGTACCTTCCCCCGGTGGTTTACGGTGTTAGGGGGCCGCCTTTATGAGCAGTGTGCCGTTACGATAACCCTAGGCACATTGCTTGAGGCAGCTTGTCGATAACCTGGTACCGGCTAGGGGAGGGGTTGGTAGGACACACTGATCGAGTCGCCGGTCCTCAAAAGATGGTGGGTACGGGAATACTTTCCCAAAAACCCCCGTACCGGGCTTTTCCGGCGGCGGGTGATCCTAAGGACCGCCGCCACCGGACCGTGCCGCTCCTCCGGCTGCGACCCACCTCTGTCCTTGTTAATCCATGTACACACGGAATGGCATGAAGGGGGATAGAACCGCCGCTTCCCGGAACGGAGGTGTACGCCTTATCCAAGTACCGCCAAAAGTCGGTACCCGATAGGAACATATTGTGTATATGAACCCATCGCATCGCATCGCGACTGAGCGGCGAACACCTATAGCGAACACCTATAGGTGGAGGGCCAAGACTCCCCCGGAGTCTAGCGTACACATGTGTCCATTAGAAGTCCTACGGAGGGATATGTAAACACTCCCCCTTAATGGACAAACTCCGGCCGGTGCCCTAGTAAACCCCGCGTAAACGCGGAGGGCCCATAACCTGTTAATCCATGTACACACGGAATGGCATGAAGGGGGATAGAACCGCCGCTTCCCGGAACGGAGGTGTACGCCTTATCCAAGTACCGCCAAAAGTTGGTACCCGATAGGAACATATTGTGTATATGAACCCATCGCATCGCATCGCGACTGAGCGGCGAACACCTATAGCGAACACCTATAGGTGGAGGGCCAAGACTCCCCCGGAGTCTAGCGTACACATGTGTCCATTAGAAGTCCTACGGAGGGATATGTAAACAGTCATGCGTAGTATCACGCCTCGTCCCCATGGGACACTTAAAACTCTCGCAGGGCTGGCGACTGCTAGCGAGCGCCGTGCCCTAGCGCTGCTTCCCAGTTGTCCGCCGCCATCTCCAACACCCTCGTCCCTCCGCCGATCCGTCCATACCCTTCTTGGCCAAAAAACAATTCGCAAATGCCGCCCCCGCCCCTTCGTCGGGAGAGTATCTGCGAGTACTTCGTCTCGCAAAAGACATATCGGATTAACCGAGCGGGAGATCCCCGTGCCGGTGTACGGATATTATGTTGTTTCCAAAACCCTCCGTACATAGCTTCCCGACAGCTGTTGATCCCGCGGATCGCAGCTGCTGGTACCTCGTTTAGCCCCCTACCGTGCCGGCTACAAGGCTACCAGCGCCCATCGCGTGGAGGTAGAGGTAGGTGCCGACGGGCTTGCGAGCGTACCCCTCTCCCGGGCCGCCGCCGCAGCGCCGCCGGCGGGCGCCGGAGGATACAAATAAGGTACTTTGAGACACCCCGGGGCTACATGCCGAGGGGTCGGCGGGCATTAGCCGGTCTCTCTGAAACCGGTGTTAGGCACAAGTCCGGCTAGCGCTTCTTACCGCTGCATGTTATCCTATTCGTTCTTTCGTCTACCGCAATGGCACCAAAAACTCGTTCGGCCGACTCTCCTCCCGCCACGCCTGCTTATTCCCCTGACCCCAGCTCTCAACATATTTCGCTCGGTCCTCCTCATGATACGCTCGCACTAGTCCTTGAGCAAATGGCGCTCATTAACGCTCGTTTGGACGCGCAAACGGCCAACGTTGCAGCTGCCGCCGCAATTGTTGTTGCCGACCCCACTTTTGCGCAACGCCGTCACGATGCGCACCGTGAACCCCCGCGTCACGAGTAGCCCGTGGACCTGCTCCCACCACCTCCACCATACCCCCTTGCCGGATATGCCCCTCTAACCCACGCACCTATGTTCCCTGAGGCACCGCCGCATCACTTCCCCTCCTCCCGTGGCCACCCGCACCCATACGGCCCGCCGACATCAGTGCCCGACCGATCTCCCTTTCCTGGTGGCCCGCGTCCTCCTTTCACGGCCGGCATTCGCCTCCCGCCCAGCGTGGTGCTCACACCAGCCTAGGCGGCCGTCGCCCCACCATTGACCCGGTGGTCATCGGCCGTCCTGCCCATGAAGCAACCGGCTTTGATAAGGACGCCCTCAACCGGTCCATGAAGATGTCGGTTCCCACCATCGGACCCACCACGGACTTCAAGCAGTGGAAGAGGAACTTCCTTAACATCCTCTCCCTCAAGGCAGTGTACCTCATTCCCCAGCTCGCCATCCGCGAGTCGGGCGTCTTAAAGGATGAGCAGGCACAATACTACGCCTACACAATGCTGCTTCATGCAGCCAACGACAACAAGCGCGCTGACCATGCAATGAATTGTGTCTCACCTGCACGCCCCGACTGCGCCACTGTAGCTTGGGATATCCTGTGTGAACGACTAGACTGCCGGTCCTTCGCTCGCTCTCTCTCCTTGGTAGACAACCTCATTCTTAGGCAGCGCCATGGTCAGTCCCTTACTGCCTATGTTTATTTCATGAGACAGACATTCGATGACTACAACGAGGCATGTCGGATGATTGAGGGTTCCGCGGCTATCCACCCCCACAACCTCGGTCTCCTCATGCTGCGTGGCATCTCTAGCACCGGCCCTTTCGGTCATGCCAAACAATGTGTCATTAACGCCTTCGACACCGTCTACATGATGTATGCTGATGAGGTGATGGCCATGATCCTCCACATGGCACACAACATAGACGAGGAGGCCAGCATGCCAGTGCTCCGGGCGCGCCTGCCCTTGACACATCACCACCTCACATCTCTGCATTTGTCGCTGCAGGTCGCGGTTCACACAACGGTCGAGGACGCAACCCACGTGGCCCTCGTGGTGGTCGCGGCTTTCCCAACAAGTGCAACGCATGTGGCAGCCTGAATCACATATTGTCCTCATGCAATGCCGCAGATGATGCCCTCCTTAGGTGGACCCTTGCCAAACGAAAGATGATCATCTAGAAGTACGGCACCTCTGGTGGCTCTGCCTTTGCGCACGCAGCCCTGCTCAGCGACGTCACCACCGACGACACCGACAGTATGCCCACTCTCGAGGACTGCACAAATGAATACGATGACACTACCGAGGTGAGAGTCCCCTTCAGCTATGTCGCAGTCTCATCTTCCCTCACACCGGGTCGTGACCTCTCACAGTTCTAGGTAGTCCCCTCCGCTCCCTCTCGCGTGGGTGGGGTTGGCGTCGACGTTAAGGGCATTGACTTAGTGCGGACATCTTTTCGGCTGGCATCTAGCCAAATCATCCACAACATTGTCCATGCACTGTACACCCCCGACTAGTCATCTCGCTCTGCTCAGCGCATAGGGAGACTCCTTAGTGTCAGTTGGATGCGATCCCACAGTGGCTGTGAATTTCTTTTCCCCACTTACTTTGACACTGGCCTTCTCGTGGTGCCCACATGAGTGGGTGTGCTAGAGCCGTCCGGAAACGGCCTCTACCTCCTATCTCACCAACCAGAGCTACCCCCAAGCCCCCAAGTGGAGAAAGCGCGTGATCCCTTTTCTCGTGTTGCCCTCCCTGCCCAGTGCGACCCCGTATTGTGGCACCGCCGCCGGTTTGGACACTTCAACATGCAAAGCCTGCATGCCCTGCATACCCACATTGTCCCAACTAGCCCAGCATTAGCCAGCTCTGTAAAATGTTTCTTGCGATTCATGATTGCTCCACAATGCCACCGCTACA
Organism: Tetraselmis chui; assembly: GCA_026401115.1. Classification (NCBI taxonomy): domain Eukaryota; kingdom Viridiplantae; phylum Chlorophyta; class Chlorodendrophyceae; order Chlorodendrales; family Chlorodendraceae; genus Tetraselmis; species Tetraselmis chui. The sequence continues at coordinate 58,816 of JAPMLY010000593.1, forward strand.
CCACCCAACACTGTTGCTTGCGCGAAACCCTCCCGTCCCCTTCTCAACCTGTCCTCTGACCTTTGGGGTCCGGTTAATATCTTATGCCCACATGGCCTCCGCTACTGCCTGCTCGTCATCGACCACCATACCCATTACATGTGGGTGCGGTTCCTTAAGTGCAAGGATGACACATGCTCTGAGCTGGAAACCATCCTATTGGACATTAAACACTTGCATGCACGCCATAACGCCCAATCCAGCGCGTTCGCACCAGTCATAAAATTCGACTCAAACTCTGTGTTTGAAGCTAATGTCACCCGCAAGATGTGCGCCCGCGTCGGGGTTGGGGTGCAGTTCTTTGCCCTCTCTGCCCATCACATGCTCAGCAAAGCCGAACACCCATGGCGCACTATCCGGGACAATGCTTCGGAAGTGCTCCACAACATGGCCGTCCCTGATTCCATGTGGTCGTGCGCTGTCTGCACCGTTTTGTACCTCCGCAATCGCACGTACAATAGCTCGGTCGGCCTCACTGGCGGCATTCCTCTCACGCTCCTTACGTCGTCATTGCCTGACGCATCCAAGTTCCGCGTCTTCGGGTGCGCTGTCTTCGCCAAAGTGCTAGACAAGCTGCGTCGGAAACGGTGACAAGCGTTTCGCGGCGTCATGGTTGACTACCCGCATGACGCCCCGGGGTACCGCATGTACAACCCCGAAACTCGCCGCATCACCAATTCCGTCCATGTTGTCTTCTAGGAAAGCACTCCGGGCTTCGGCACGCGCCTCCCCATCGACTCGGCCATCACCGACCGCTCGGATGACGAGTCTCCGTGGGACATTTCACCCCAGTCTTCCCCGGTCGAAACTACCGTGTCCGACCGACAACCCCCTCCTACAGCTCCTCGTCAAACTCGACTCCGGTAACACCCCCTTCGCTACGGGGAACTTGTAGCCCACATGTGTGACTACCCGCCAACACTTGTCACGGCGTATTGTGACCATGAACAAGGCAAAGCCAAAGAGGACATCTTTGAGCAACCCCACGTGCCCGACCTGATCACTTGCCCTCCCCACACTCCTGCCGGCACATCACTTATTGCTACTCTCTCCTTTCCGCCCGAGAGTGTGTGGAGCCCAAATCGTACCGGGCTGCGTTGGACAGCGCCCAGGCCCCCCAATTGGCACGCCGCTATGCAGCAAGAGTATTCCTCCCTCATGAACAACGGTACGTTGGAACTCGTCGACCTTCCCCTTGGCTGCGTGGTCGTTAACAACGTGTGGATCTACAAAGTCAAGTCCGACACCGCCGGCGATGTCTCCCGCTTCAAAGCACAGTTCGTCGCCAAAGGGTAAAGCCAACGCGTTGGCCTCGACTACACGGAGACGCTCTCACCAGTCATCCGTATGGCCAGTCTTCGCCTCTTCCTTGCTATCGCAGCCGCCCGCGACCTTGAATGGTGTCAGCTTGACATCGACACTGCGTTCCTCTACGCTCATATCAAGGAGGACGTATACACCCGCTAGCCCCTCGGCTTCAATAATGGCACGTCCAAAGTGTGTCATCTCAAGCGCTGCCTTTACGGACTTAAACAGTCCCATCGCGAGTTCAACATGCTGCTACGTGCATGGCTTGCCGACCACGGGTGGCAACAATGCGTCTCCGACCCGTGCATCTACATTTTCCGCACCGGTCACGTGTTCGCCATGATCGCCTTGTACATGGATGACATTCCCACAGCCTGCAATGATGCCACATGGCTTGCATCGTTCAAGGCTCAGCTCGGTGCACGGTTCAAAATCAAGGACATGGGCGACCCCTCCCAACTCCTCAGCATGCACATCACCCGCAATCGCTCGCCCGGCACCATCTCGCCGGACCAGTCCAAATACCTATGCGACATCCTTGCAATGTACGGCATGGCCGACTCTAAGCCCTCATCCCTTCCTATGGACCCCGGCTTCCTCGCCGGACTTTCACACATGACCCCCCCCCCCCCAAGTACCACGTAAAACCCCGTAGATTGCCACTTCCTCAAGGACCACGTAGAGCGGAGAACAATAAAGTTGAGGTACCTCCCCACTGACCAAATGGTGGCCGACATGTTCACCAAGCCTCTACACGACCGGCACTGCCAAGACACCGAAGTGCAATCCTTGGAGGAGAAGACCCAATGCAACGCTTCATCCCGTAGCTACATTCAGGGGGTGTGTTGTAAATAATAGTACCTTCTAGTTATTAGTTATTGCAGATAGCAATAATTAATAGCAATAATAAAATTGCAGATAGCTATTGTAAGATATTCTAGATATGATTAGTACATGTCTAGATCGGACATACCGATAACCTGCTTGATTCGGTACATAGGTGTCGCTAGGCTACATCTCTCTCACTTATGTTTTTCATGCACCACGCCTCGGGCTTGTTGTCTATGTGACTGTCCTATTTGCGTGCATGTGGTTGTAACTACGTGTGCGTTAGTTACCTTCCGTACTGATCGTGTGTGCACGGTTTAACAATGGCATGACCGATTGTAAGCCATCGTCCCTCCTTATGGACCCCGGCTTCCTCTCCGGCCTCGCGCACATGGCCTCCCCCCCCCCCCCCCCCGCGCGCCTTACCGGAGTGGCTAAGGAAGTCTACCCCAAACTTATGGGCAGTCTCCAGTACGCGGCAGTATGCACGTGTCCCGATGTTACCACGGCGTTCAGCATCCTCGTAAGAAGAGGTTTGCTTCAACAATTGACACCTTGTCTCCTCTGACGAAGCGCGGGGCTGGCGACGGTTCGGAACGAGCTTGCATTTCGTTTTTATGCACATGTTTCACCGAACGCACCATTCCATTTATGTCATGTAACTATCTTAACCGCTATGACGTGTCTTGTGAAACCGGAATTGAAGGTCGCATGCTGAACAATAGATCAAGGGGCTTCACAGAAGAGAGCCCAAAATTAGCCTCGAAGAGGCTGTGCTCAATTCCGAGCGCACGAAAAGCGTTATACGCAAATTCTACATGAGGCATCAAGTCTGTCCATTTTGATCCATCGTTGCAACAAAGCAACGAAGAAGCTGTCGAAACGTGTTGTTGACGCGCTCCGTTAGTCCATCCGTCTCCGGGTGTCGACATGAAGTCATGTTCAGTCGCGTACCGAGCGAGGCGTCGCCAAAGTGTTTGCAAGAAGCCATTGGCGAGTTTCGGATCGCGGTCACTCACAAGCACTAGAGGCAGTCCGTGTAATCTGTAGATTCCTTATTAAAATATGTTGTATTTTTTTTCTGTAGTTACGCTCTTTGTGCATGGCAGAAAATTGGCCATTCGATTAAGATAGTCGACCACAATCAACGCATTGTCAAAACCTTTCTCACAGGTAAGTGTGTCAAGTAGTCAAGACCAACTATGTGCCACGGTTTGGGTGGAACGGGCAATGGATTAAGAGTCGCAGCCATATGTGGTTGAATCTTTGCTCGTCGACATACGACGCAGCACTCACAAAAATCTTTCACATCTTGGCGAATTCGATTCCACTAGAATTTGTCGAGCGCTTTAAAAAAGTGCTAGCAACTCCTCTGTGACCAGCTGACGAACTGTCATGCAGCTATGTGATCATTTTGAAATTTGAAATTATTTGAAATTAAAAACTCCAATACCAGTATAGACCGGCTGGAATCTCTGGCCCCCCCCTTTTGCTATGCCATACATGACTTAGTAGACTGAGGTAGACCGTGAACCACTAATCCCAACCTCTCCAATGGCAGTAACGATACCGTCTAAAACACACTCATAAACAAGTATTGTCTGCATACAGGTATGAAATATAAAATGTCGCTAGTCTCCACGATACGCGGCCTGCTCCAGCCGCTGCGAGGTCGCTGATCAGCAAAGCTGTCCAGCTTGAGCTGGTCGAGGCGAACCTGCCTGACCTCGGCTCATGTGCGACTCCGGTCGTGCCGGAGCTTGGGGGGAAAGGTAGGTAAAAAACCCCCCTCGCAAAGGTCGTCGTCGGTCCCGCCACGATCCGTGCTCAACCCCGCCCGAGGTATTAGCCGCTCCTCTCGACGCAGCTCGCCACCTAGCCGAGTCTTCTCTCCTCCTTCGGGGGCTGAGAAGAGAAAATAACTAGGCTGCAGACGGTGTCCGGCTGGCTCTCCTGCCTCCGAGCCAGATTTTCTTCTGTCCCCTGTCCTTTTCCCGTCTGTCTCCAACACCTATCTGATCGCGCTGTGGCCGTCCGTGCCCTCCCCCAGTGGTTTACGTTGTTAGGGGGCCGCCTTTACGAGCAGTGTGCCGTTACGATAACCCTAGGCACACAGCCTGAGGCAGCCTATCGATAACTGGGTACCGACTAGGGAAGGGTTAGGAAGAACACAGGGATCGAGTCGCCGGTCCTCAAAAGATGGTGGGTACGGGAATTTTTCCAAAAACCCCCCGTACCGGGCTTTTCCGGCGGCGGGTGATCCTAAGGACCGCCGCCGCCAGACCGTGCCGCTCCTCCGGCTGCGACCAACCACCGTCCTGCGTAGCCTCAAGCCTCGCCCCCAGGGGAGATCCGAGGCGCTCGCAGGGCTGGCGACTGCTAGCGAGCGCCGTCCCTAGCGCTGCTTCCCAGCTGTCCGCCGCCAGCTCCAACACCTTCGTCCCTCCGCTGATCTGTCCGTACCCCTCTTCGCCAAAAAATATTTCGCAGACGCCGCCCCCGCCCCATCGTCGGAAGAGTATCTACGAGTATTTAGTCGCGGAAAGACATATCGGACTGGCCGAGCGGGAGATCCGTGTGTTGGTGTGCGGATATTATGTTTTTCCAAAACCCTCCGTACAGGGCTTTCCGACAGCTGCTGATCCCGCGGATCGCAGCTGCCGGTACCTCGTTTAGCCCCCTACCGTGCCAGGCCTGGCACGGCTATGGGGTTACCAGCGCCCACCGCGTGGAGGTAGAGGTAGGTGCCGACGGGCCTGCGAGCGCACCCCCCTCCGGGGCCGCCGCCGCTGCGCCGCCGGCGGGCGCCAGCTATGTGATCAATCTAAGTCGGAGCTCAAAGTTCCGCGGGATACAAAGGCGATTGACACACAAAAAATACCCAACTTCGGCTTCTATCTTGAGGTCTTTCGTCCACTCACCCTCGTCCCCATAAAACAAGTATTGGGAGTACCCTTCGCGAATGAGATCATCGAACTCAAGGCCCAATTGCAACGCGTGACATGTCAGTAAGTTTATCTGTGTGTCTTCGAACATTAGCTAGGACTTCCGTCGTAATTCTCGATCAGACAAAACCTCGCAGTCCCAAAATAATGGAACTGTGGCATGAGGTACGAAGTCCGGACGCCGACTTCGTTCAATGCTCCCTTACGGTACGCAAGTGTCATCGAGCCCTCTTGTAAGTAATACGTTAAAGTTATTGTTATTAGTCGCAGATAGCTTATGTACGTTGTTCTAGATGTGATTAGTACATGTCTAGATCTGGCATACCGATGCCATGTTTGATTCGGTACAAAGTTGTCGCTTGGCTACAACCCTCTCACTCCTGTTGTCCCGACACCACGCCTCGGGCTGGTTGTCTATGTGATGATCCTATTTGCGTGATTGTGGAAAAGACGTCCTACCGTCACTAAAGATAGTAAAAAGATCCAAAATACTACTAAAGTACTACTGAACCACATAACGGGGATTGGTCGGTAGCTCGAATGAGCAACGCCGATCGTCTTCGCTCTGGGCCTGGCCTCCCATCGAGCGACAGACTGGTGGACAGGGCCGTAGAATTACAGGCACCATCCACCTCTCCCAACCCGAGCCTAGCTCACCCAGGTTAGTGGATCCGTAGCGACACCAGACGGGACACACTCAAAGGCGCAGCTTTCAGGGATTCGAATTTCATCTCCCCGACAGCTATCGCGCCACCCACCTCGAAAACCGAACATGTACCCGCCACAGTACTACGAATGAACAATCACACCCATCGCTTACAAAACGCTACCCCCCCGGGCAGCGGCGCGCCACACCACGCCCCTCCGAGCGTCCGGACGTCCCTGTCCGCCGCCAACATCCAACAAACCCAAGTCCCATCGGGCCTGGTCGTGTGCCGCCAACACACGCAACCCACTCGGAAACCTACTCGAAAATCCTCAACTAACCCCCTTGGTTATCTCCCCTACTCGGAATCAAGCTCGAACGAAATGTCCTCGACCCCTACCCCCCCACCCCCCCACCTACAGGCAGGCGCTCCTGCGGGACCCCCAGGACCGCGAGCGATACACGGACCTCTGCGATCCCCGGAACCAACTCGCGGGCCACCCGTTGACCCCATTCCTCACCGTCCCCCAACTGTCCCATGTCCGACAGAACATGGGAACAGCACTGGACCCCTCCCCTATTCGTCGTGGACTCTAGACCCCCATGGTCCTGGCTGCCCCCCGGTCAACCATGGACCTTGGCGGGGCCGACGACTTCTCCACCCGCATGATCAACTCCTCCCTCCTCACATGCCAGTACTCGACCACCCCCTCCCCACCTTGCTCGCTTTTGGATTCACGGCGTCTCCCTGCCGGATCCATCCCACCCCGACCCAATCGCGTCGGCATGCTCGGTGGCCCGCCACTGGCTCCTCGAACGCCTCAACAGCCTCGCCGACCTCCCTAATCGCATCAAAAATATAATCGGTTGGGAACTCGTCCATCACACACGAACTCCATCCGCATCCTCCACCCGACAGCACCAAAATGCGACGACACCACACCCTTGCCTATCGCGCTTCGTTCGGGATTTCAGGAAATTCGCCTTGTTCTCCCCACCTCTTGCGTGGCGGTCGGCCTCATGTACCAGCTGACTTAACGCCAGCGTGAACTCCACTCGGCCGGTCCAGCACCCCCCTCCGCAGCCTCCTCCCCCTCTCTCCTGACAAAACTACGTCAGCAGAAATCCAATTCCTACGAGACGCCTCTGCCCCTGTTATTTCAGGCCGGAGAGTGAAGATCCGCTCCCCCCTGTTCACTGGTATCACCGGCCAAGAAACGGTCGCCCTCCTACAGAACCTCCTCACCTCTAACCTCGCGCACGCACTCACCTCTGCCGGGTCAGCCCCCTCGACCCACCCACAATGCAGGCTCGAGGACCTCCATGAGCCGGCACAGGTCATCCTCCAATTCGCGGACGCCCTCCACCCAGTGGACATTCCCACCCCGATCGAGGACGACCCCTCCTCCCTCTGGGTGAATATCCTCCACCTGCTCAATAACCCCATTCATTCACAATCTGGACTTGTATCCCTACACATCCTTTCATGTTCCCTTCACGAACTTGTACCCCCCAACCATAATCTTAACACCATCACCATCACACCACCCCCAGTCACAGGCCACGTTCCAGGCACCTCATGGGTTGACACCTGCCTCACCACTGTCCTCATCCAGTCGGCGCCACTCACTCTCTCTCCCTTGCATCAACCCAGATGGCTCCATTCCACCCACCCACTGGTTATACACCCTATTATATTAAACAGCAAACGAATACACTACCCACCACACCCCCACATCCACCCCCCCTACCCCCCAACCCCTCGACCTCTCTACCTACACAACACTAAAACATTTTCCAAATGGCTCCTACTTCCGCTCCCACCCCTCCACCTCCCCCACCATCACCACCAGCATTTAGATATCTCTCAGCACAGACATGTACAACATCCTCATCTCCACCAACGGCACAGTCACTATCCCCCTCAACCACACCTTCACACATAGAGGAGCACTCACACAATCCACTTGCACCCTCACCATCCACCCCCACCACTACTTGGTAGGGCCCGTCTACCAGACCCTGTCTTTACCACCACCCCCTCCCCACCCCCTCTCACACACACGAAACACTTCACCCTCTACCGCAACCCCACCTCCCTACTTCTGCAACGGACCCGCCACCTCCAAATCAACCACATCTCCGACAAGTGGCTCCTCGAGCCATCGGACTTCCAAATGCACACCGATGACGAGCTCCCTCTCGACCTCTCCTCCCTTCCCGACATCCAACTTTCCTCCACCACCACTGCCTCCACATCCTCCTTCCACGCCCACCTCTCCCCCCCCCTTACAGCTCCCCTCACCACCCCCCCCCCGCCACAGCCCCTACCCTCCTTCCCGTCATCACTGAGGACTCCTCAGAACCCATGGACTCCTCCTCCTGCCCTACCCCTCCCCTCAACCGCACACAACCCCTCCCCCACTCTTCCACTACCCCCACCCCCACACCTGCTCTACCCCCCCCTTCATCCTAATCCACTTCCCTCCCCACACCGCCCCACCTCCCCCCTCCCCGACCATGCGGAATCCCCCCCCTACAGTCGTCCCCCCACTGACCCCTCGCTCAAACCCGCACCCCAGGCCGGCATCGCCAAACCCTCCCGCCCCTCCCGCAAGAAAACCTCCCCATCCCCCCCCCACGCGCCCCCCCACACCCCTCCCTCCACCCCATACAAATACACAATGCCCCCTGTCACTCCCCAACGCCGAACCCCACACCGGCTTCACCTCTCGACCCCCACTGCTCCCTCGACCCCTCCCTCCTACCCCTTCCCACCTCCCCCCCGGAAGGCGACGACTACGACCTCGACGAATACGAAGACCTACAAGAGGAAGACCTAGAGCAGACCCGACCTCTCCCGGCTGCCACCCCCGCCTCCCAAGGCACCAACAGCCCTCACAGGTCACCCCCGGCCGCCCCGGCCGAATATCATCATTAGTCCCCCACAGGACACCCCCGAGGTTAGACCCCACACCCAACCCCTCCCCCCTCAGCCCGATATCCGACTTCACACTGTAAACACCACGTTACAATCAACTCTCCCGGCTCATTTTACCCCCCGCACTTGTTGCACAACCCTACATAACTACCTCTTCGACCTCAACCTCGAATACGGCCTTCCTACCCCCATCGGCTACCTCGACTCCTCTGCGGTCCTCTCCTTTCAGTGGGGGCAATACCATGAACTCTCCAACCTCTACTGCCTTGCCACAACATTAACTAAGCTCCACTCCACCCCCGCCACTTCTTACACAGTCATCACTAATAACGAGGCAAACAATCACCACCACAGCACCCAATACCCCTGCCAATGGACTAACCTCTCTAATCGCGGCGCCCCACCCCGCCCGGGTACTCCTAACCACCCCCTCGTCGTCCTCACATGGCAAAACTCTCACTTCGGCCTCCTTCACTTAACCCACTCCTCAGCCTGCTGGATTGACTCTCTCCACCACCCCCCCCGCATGACCTTCTCGCTCGCTCTCTCAATCTCCTCTCAAACTGGAACTCCTCCCCCCCCACCCGTCGGCGCCCTCCGCTTGCTTCACCCCCCACGACAAAATGACTCAGAACGTCCTTGGTCGTGCGGAACTCACGCCCTCCTACACACCTACTTTATCATCACAGCCCCCCCAAACCAGGAGTACAACCCCCCTCCTTCGACCCCCGTACCTCAGTATATTCCCTCCACACCCTCCTCTGGAACCATACCTTCCGCTCCGCACCCCTCCCAAAGGGCCGCCCCCAACTACTCGCCGCCCTCTACCCCTCAATCCCACCTACCGCCCCCCCCAGCTCCCGCCCCCACCCCTCCCCCCACCCCCTACCCCTCCCCTCCCTCCCTCTCCTCCTCCCCTCCCCCCTCCCTTCCAACATCCCCCCGTCAACAGCCCCCCCGACGCCACGCCCGACACCACCCCCTCCCTCCCCTCCCCCATCCTCCCACACCACACATCCCAACCACTCCACCTCATCACCCTCAACACCCGGGGCTTGCACACCTCCATTATGGACGTCGAATACCTCTCCACCACCCACCACCCTGACGTGCTTATTCTCACCGAAACCAACCATGCCACCCACAAATCCCGCTGGCGTATCGCCCTCTCCCAATACCACCTCAAAAGCTCCCGACCCTACTACTCACATGTGCCCCTACCCAACGCAAGCGTTCTCTTCGCGGTCCGCAAGGCCTCTTTCCAGTATGCCACTGTCCTAACCCCGCCCCCCCACCTCATCCCCCATATCGCCGGACTAAAAATCGTCCCACATTCAGGCACCCCTACCTCCTCATAGGCACTTACACGCCCCAGCTCCACACCCCCCAACTGACCCGCTTATATGCCGAGGTTGCAGCATGGGGCCTCCGTCTGGCCGACGACCACCCGCAACACCGCACCCTATGGGGTGGAGACTTCCAAACGACCACCAACACAGGTACATGTCACCCTGCCCTCACCTCCCTCCTTAAATCCCACCTCCAACCCCTCCACAACCCCATCCCTACCTTCCCACGCAGCGGAGGCTGCCTTGACCACTAGCTCACCACGCCCCTTCACCTCTCACCCTCCCACCGTCCTCTTGCTCGATATTCCCCTCCCCCTCCCACTTCACTGACCACTCTGCAATCCACCTCGTCATTCCCGCCCCTCTCTCCCTCATGGCACATCCCCCCCTCCCCATGCCCACCCCCACACACACCACACGACGCGCAAACTCAACTTTCGACTGCCCCTCACACCCGACCACATACAAACATATCAAACTAGCACACCCGACCTCATCACCCAAACGGCCGCCCTCCACGCAGATATTCGCAACACCTCACACACCTCGGCCTCCCCCGACACCCTCGACACACTTGCCTCACAATTCACTACACTCCTCTCCCAACACATGGACCACGCAGCCACAATTTGGCCTCTTCTCCCAGCCAAGAAACCCCGCCCACCCTAAGCGTCCCTTGACCCCAATTGGCTTACAAAGAGATCACGCACTAAAATACTCAAACTCCGCAGATGCAGCAAAAACAGCGGCCCCCTCCCCCTCGCCCAAGCCCTCTTACACACGACTGAATATCTCAACCCTGACGCCATCAAACAACAGTGCCAAGCACGCATACGCTAGCTCCTTCACGTCACCACCACAGCTAAGCTTCAGACAATAAAAACCCGAGCCAATACGGCCTACGACACCTGCCCCAAATTCTCCCACCGCCGCTTGAAAATTAAAAGCGGCCTCCTACCCCCCGCCAACGTCGCCTCAACCCTCCACCGCATTACCAGACCCGATAAAACTACCGCATCCTCTCCCTCCGCTGTCATTGACGGGGTACACCGTCACTTCGCCACCGAACTCGGCCGCGCCACCCCGCCCGAACTGCCCACCCCCCCGTGGGAACTCCCCGACAACCCCGACAACTTTACAATCGAACCCCGCGGAGACCTCTCTCTCACCCTCGCCAACATGATTACCCGTGACACTTTCGACAAAACCCTTAACTCCTTAGGCACCGGCAAAGGCCCCGGCCCCGACGGTATCCCCAATGAAATAATCAAATTCCTACGAGAGGCGACCCGCTCCGCCCTCTTCTCTCTCCTCTTCCTCCTCGCTCACAAGTCCTACACCCCCCTGACTAGTGCCACAGCACAACATGCCTGCTACACAAAAAAGGCGACCCCTCCCTCCTCGATAAGTACCGCCCCATCGCCCTCATGAATAACCTCCTTAAACTTTGGACAACACTAATCAAAGATGCAAGCTCAAAATATGCCGAAACCCACGGCATCCTCAGTGACCAACAGGACGGCTTCCGACAACACCGCAGCATCCACGACGCCCTCTCCTCCCTCATCATGACGATGTAGGACGCGAAACTCCACAACAAAGACATCTACGTCATGTACGCGGATTTCAAAGGCGCCTTCAACGCCGCGGACCACCGCATCATGTTCAAACACATACATCAACTCGGTATGCCCCCCACCTTCGTCGACACATGCGAACACCTCTACGGGGTCTCAACTACAGACTATATTACACCACATGGCCCCACCCCCTCCATCGACATTAATCGCGGAACCCTCCAGGGAGACACCCTCTCCCCCTTTCTATTCACCCTCTTCCTTGAACCCTTCCTTCGCTGGCCCACAGTGGGAAGTCGGGGCTACCGCCAAGGTCCCCCCGCCACTAACGTAGACCCCACAGAACCCACATCCACATACCCAGGACACGGCTTCGCTGACGACCACAGCCTCGCCACGGGCTCGACCCCCAACATGACCATCAAGCTCGGGAAGCTCTCCCTCTTCAGCGCCTACATGGGCATGACCGTCAACATCCGCAAATGTTGCATCACCGGCGCCCTCTGGCGCACATGCAACGCCCTCACCCTCGCCAACTCTACCCTCCTTGCATCCCGCCTGCAAACTCAATTCATCACCCTCAACTCCACCCCGGCCCCCATTCCCTACATTGGCCCCACAGACACATACCGCGTCCTAGGGGTAGAGCTGAACACATCCCTCACCTTCACCAAACACTGGCACGAACTAAAACGCACTACCACATCCCTCATCACTACCCTTTCCACCTCCCCACTAACACAATCCCGCAGAATCAGGGTCATCCGTGGACTCCTCATCGGAAAACACTTGACCCTCCAGCTCGGCCTCTTCACCGACTCCCAACTCGACACTCTCGAAGGACAAATCTGCCGCCCACTCCGCTCCGCCGTCTCCTCGGTACGTAACCTTCCCCGAATCGCCCTCCACCGCCCTCTCTCCGACCTCGGCTACGGCCTCCCCTCCCTCAAAGCCCACGGCGCACAGCTTACAGTTTGCCACCTACATAAAATCATGAACAACTCAGGCTATAGAGGCCACATGGCCCGCGCACACATCCGTAACCTATCCACCACGTACTTCCACTGGCCCTCGGAATCCATCATGTCAACCTGTTACACCCCACCCACACTCAAGTGCTTAGTCCGAGCTCAGCGCGATGCGGGCACCCTATTCCACAACATCCCTCCACTCTCCCTCACCAACCCTATCGCCTCCACACTCCGCGCCCATTTCACCACTCAAGACAACGCCCTCCTCGCCTCCCTCCGGGACAAAGCCACACACATCACCGACCCTCACACATATAGGCAAGCCTACTGCGATTTCTCTCCACGCAAAACACACGCCTCCCTCCTCCCCCGCCTCACCCCCCCCTGGAAAAATAACATCACCACGTGGCCACAAGTCCTCCTCAGAGCCACCTCATCCTCCTTCAGTCTCAAATCCTGCAAATCCATCACCACACTCACGGGGTCCACCACCCCACTCTCAGCCCCCATCCGCCTCCTCGCCGCAATCCTCAACGAACCCCTCGATACTATTCACAACCGCCTCCCCATCACTAGCCTCACCACCAAACAAGCATCCCCCCCCACCACTATACACCCCTCATGGATTTCCCTCCTCTCCCCTCACCTCCCTCGCTCACCCCCCTCAATGTCTCATCCGGCATCAACACCTCACGCACCACTCACCCCACCCCCACCGCACCCACCACACACTTAGACACAGAATACCTCACCCCCTCCGACCACCACTACCCCCCTTGCGACGTTACGCGCATCATTTCCAAACACAAAGACACATAATACGGCCAAACGCAGTACATGGTTGAATGGGCCCCGGAACACCTCACGGAATGGGACATTCAGTTACAACTCGACGACGGCTTCCGCCTCATCTCCTCCACCCCAACATCGGTATGCCTCCCCACCCCCTCTCCCACCGCCTGCTCCATATGCCATGACCCACTGCACACAGAACCCACCTCCACCTGCTGCACATGCCCGCACTTTGCCGTACATTCCCAATGCCGCCCAACTCAGGGACCCGTCACATGGCAGTGCGAGTGGTGTGCTCGCGGCCAACAACACGACCTCACCCGCCTCCACGAGGTCCAGTGGGCCCCATGCCTACAACTACACGACACCATCAGTGAGACCCCCTCCGGCCCCACCGCCCTCACCGCATTTAACTCCGGCTTTGTCCCCTCCACCACACCCATTCTGCCTAAACCCGGACCCCCTCCCTGGTCACACCCCCTAATCACATTCAACCACGACCCCATCAACCCCGACCTCGACATGCTCCCGACCGGTAAATTCGCCATCCACGCACACCCATCACTCCACGACACCACCGTACTCTGCACTCCCGACGGCCGCGCGATCACCACCCTTAACGGCCCCCGCGTCTGCCACATCTACCAACTCTTTCGCCCCGACCTCTCGCAACACACGTTCGAAGAGGAGATCTACCACCTCCTCACTCGCCTAGGTTCCCGCTCAGAAATCCACTCACCCACACCCGCCACCACTACCCGCAATAGATGGGCCACCAAAGAAGACCTACTCACAGCACTCCGCCACACATTCCGCATCCATAAAGAACTCTACACCGACCCCCTCAATAAATCCCTTCACTCTAACTCATACCACTCCCTCTACCCCGAAGACATCGTCTTCTCATCTAGTGGCAGCAATGCCCCACACACATGGCAAGGCACCAACATCGCCAACCCCGAATACGATCACGAATGCATGCGCCGCGCCATGGAACACGCAATCACCAGCGCACACCTCACAGCCCCTCACACACCCAGCGCGACCATCCTCATCCTCCCCCGATGGGAACACACACCCTACCGCCACTCCAAATACATCAACTCCCCATACACCCACCACCTCTACACCCTCCCCAATGACGCAAACACCTTCCTACCCCCAGATCAACACATAGGCAACCCCACCCCTACCCCATTCGGCACACGATGGATGGTCGACATATACCTCGTCGCCAACCCCCTCGCACTCTCCACCCTCCCGTCACCCACAGCCATGACCGCACTCCACAACACTCTCGAGTCTATCTACGACACTCACCTCCCCAACCCCACCATCACCATCCATCCTCCTACCCTCTTCGACACCTACTCACCCCACTCAGCAGGTATATACCACCTCCCCCCAAACCCAACCCACCCCATCACATACCCCCTCCCAGAACGCATGCAACTTACATACCCCCCACCAGAGGTACTCTTGCTTGGAACTGGCAGGACTTTGTCTACACAGACGGCTCGTAAAAAGGAGGCTCGTCCCCCCTCGGAGCAACAGCTACCCACCCCGCCTCGGACACCAAAATCACAATCATGGTGACCTCTACCCCTCCCTCGCACACAATAAATCGCGCTGAATTAGCAGGCATATATATAGGCCTCCAACTTGGCCGCACCCACCTCCTTACAGACAGTGCGTGCTCCCTCCGCCTCATACAAGGATACTTAAACTGCCCTTCCACTTGCAGACACAACATCCACCGCGACACGCTCCACTCCATCACACACACCCTTAAAACCCGCTGCGACGCAGGAATCCGTACACACCTCGGCAAAATCAAAGCACACAACCACTCCCTAGGTAACGACCTCGCAGACACCCTCGCCAACCACGTCGCGGATTGTCATCCACCCGACACTACATACACCACAGGTTCAGAGGTCACGATAGGCCACTGGACCTGGCCATACACCCTCATACCACAAACCCTAGGGGACCCCATACCCTACAGATACACCAACCTCAAAGCTGACGCACACACTAACAACACCAAACACACACACACTCACACACACACTAGGACATCCTACCGTCACTAAAGACAGTAAAAAGATCCAAAGTACTACTAAAGTACTACTGAACCACAAAAAACGGGGATGGGTCGGTAGCTCGAATGAGCAACGCCGATCGTCTTCGCTCTGGCCCTGGCCTCCCATCGAGCGCAAGACTGGTGGACAAGGCCGCTGAACAGCGCGTACCATTCACCTCATCCCACCCGAGCCTAGCTCAAAATGGTCAGTGGATCCGTAGCGACACCAAACGGTACACACTCGAAGGCGCAGCTTTCAGGGATTTGAATTTCATCCCCCCGACAGCTACCGCGCCATCCGCTTCAAAAACCTCACATGTAGCCGTCACAATACTACGCAACACTTGCGATACGCATCGCTTACAAAAACCCTCTCCCCCGGTGGACGGCGCGCTCCATCACGCCCCTCCGAGCGTCCGGACGTCCCTGTCCGCCGCCAACATCCATCAAACCCAGGTCCCATCAGGCCTGGTCGCGTGCAGCCAACACGCGCACTACTCTCAATCACCAACTCGACAAGCCACACTCACCTCCGCTACCTCTATTCCTCACTCGACATCCCGCTCGACTGCAATGTATTCGTCCCCCCCCCCCCCCCACCTACAAGCAGGCGCTGGTGTGGGATCCCCCGCAACACGACCGCTTCACGGACTTATACCATCCCAGGAACAAACTCGCGGGACACCCGCTGACTCCATTCCTCTCAACCACTCAACTCCCCCACCCCCAACAGATATTGGGCACAGCCTCGGACCCCCTTCCACTCCGTCGAGGACTCCATACCCCCCTAGTCCTGTCCGCCCCACGGTCAACCGCGACGCTCGGACGAGCCGACGACTTCTCCACCAGAATGATCGACACGCTCCTCCTTACAGGCCAGTACTCCACCACCCCCCCTCACCTTGCCCGCTTCTGGCTCCATGGAGTCTTCATGCCAGACCCGTCGCACCCCGACCCGATCGCATCCGCCTGCTCGGTGGCCCGTCGCTTGCTCCTCGAATGCGTCAACAACCTCACCGACCTTCCCAACCGAATCAAAAATATAATCGGACGGGAACTCGTCCACCACACGAGCTGGTCAGCAAACTCCTCTCGCACACTACACCCCACCGCCCCGAAATGCGATGATATCACCCCCCTACCCGTCGAGCTCCGCTCGGGCTTCCGGGAAGTCGGACTGGCTATTCCCACCTCATGTATAACGGTTGGTCTCCTGTACCAGCTAACTTCACACCAGCGTGAATTCAGTTTGGCCGGTCCAGTGCCTCCCTCTGCGACCTTCTCCCCTTCGATCTTGCGAAATCTGAGACAGCAGAAAATTCGCTTCCTACGAGATGCCTCAGCTCCTGCAGTTTCAGGTCGTCGTGTGAAAATCTGCCCCCCCCTGTTCTCCGGTATCACCGGCCAAGAAGTGATCGCTCTCCTACAGGACCTCCTCACCTCTGACCTCGCAACCGCTCTCACCTCGACCGGATCAGCCCCCTCGACTCACCCCCAATGCAGACTCGAAGACCTTCCAGAGCAAGCCCAGTTCATCCTTCAGTTCGCGGACGCCGTCCAACCGTTGGACACACCGACCCCGATCGAGGCCGACCCCTCCTCATTTTGGGTAAATATCCTCCACCTACCCAAGAATCCCATTCATTCACAATCCGGCCCTGTATCCATACCCATCTTTTCATATTCACCCCATGAAACCGTACCCCCTGATAATTACCTTCACTCCATCACCATCACACACCCCCCCGTCTCCGGCCTTGTTCCAGGCCTATCATGGGAAGACACCTGCCTCACCACAGTCCTCATACAGTCCCGCAACTCCCTCTCCCTCCCCTGCATCAACCCAGACGGTACCATTCCCAACTCACACTAGCTACACACCCTCCTATCACAAACAGCCACTGAATACCTCACTCACAACACCCCCACAACCTCCCCCCCCTCCCAACACCCCCCATGCCTCTACCACTACACAACCATGAAAAAGTTCCCCGATGGCTCATACTTTCGTGTGAGGTGCTACTTTGGTTAGGCTAAGTTGGCAACCTTAGACTAATAGTAGAACCTAATCTCTGGATCTAATTATACAGCGTAGAGAGAATTAGTAAGATTGTCTTAGGAACATGGTTTCTTACAATCTGGGTGTGGCGTAATTCTATTCTGTACCGGTCTCTCACCTCTACCAGTAAGTCCCCGTCTTAAATATCCACACCTCAGGTGTTCTAGAAACAGCCTTAGAACCTGTAGCTTGTGTTGTCTGCTAACTAAACCAAACTATTACTAGTGATACATGTTAACTCAGGTTACCTGTACCGTCTATCTAACCTTATCACACAAGCTCTTAGAACTATCTAGAAGAGAACTATCTAGAAGAGATACTGCTAGTAACTCTGTACTGTCGAGGGAAAATACGGCGATACAGTTGTACTGCCGTGATGACAATAAAAGAGTCACTGAATATCGCTAAGATACAGGTACCATTTAGAGGAAATAAATAATGTCAGATACTAGCACTTAGCTAAATGGCTAGGATATGACACTCTCCCCTCCTTAAGCACCAGCGTCCTCGCTGTGCAGTACTCAGGGTCTTGGTTTCTTGGGGGTTCTTGCAGGCCAGCGATTGCGAAATCTGACAAAGTCAGGGGTGCCAGAAAATTCTCGATAAACATCCGTTCGAAGAAATTCGGAAAAGATGCTTAAGTGGTTGACTCCTCGCATGGGTTCCCAAGTGTCCTCGCTAGGTACGTTGAACGGTGCTGCCCAGCGGACCTTAAACAAAAGTCCCGTGCCATTGGAGTTAAAAGCCACGTCGAGTATTTTGTCGACTTCAAATCGCTTCGCATCGTGCACAATCGGAATTGGCTGCGCACTGTTGGCCTGTTCTGGTTCTGAATTCCATTTTTCCAGTAGACTGGCGTGTACAACATCGTGAATCCGTACTCCAGGGGGTAGCTTAAGCCGAAATGCAACCGGGGAAACTTCCTCCGTAATGAGAAACGGTCCAATGTAGCGGTCGCGTAGTTTAGAACATGGCTGTTGTACAAACCGTAGATTTGTCGCCTTGAGCTTAACCTTGTCGCCAACTGTAAAAGGTACTGGTAACCGGTGCCGATTTGCAGCGTCTTGCATGTGTGCCTGGGCTGCTTTGACGCAGTCGTGGGCAAATCTGTGCATCTCGACCAGAATCTTCACTTGCTCCGGTAAAGTACGGCTAGGCTCGTTATCTTCAAATGTAGCCGTCGTTGGAGATGTCGGCTCAAATCCTAGCGTCGCCTTAAATGGAGACATAGTCGTTGACGTAGAAACCGCTGCGTTGATCGCGAACTCCACGTTGGTAAGGTGTTGAACCCAGTCGTCGTGCAAGGGGTGCACATAGCATCGTATGACTTGCTCCCATGTCTGGTTTACTCGTTCAGTTTGGCCATCTGTCTGGGGGTGATAGCTCGTAGAGATATTAAGCTTGGTGCCAACAGCCCTAAATAGGGTTTGCCAGAAGTCGCTCATAAACCGGGGATCTCGATCGGATATTAATTTCCGTGGTAAGCCAAAATGCCGAAAAACAGCGCGGTGCATAATTTTTGCTAATTGTTCCGCTGTAATCGTTTTCGTAATTGGCTCGACAATCGTCCGTTTCGTAAGCATACAGACGAATACCACCACAGCATCATACCCATCGCACTCAGGAAGGTCCGTAATCAGGTCAAGCGATACATGCTCAAAGGGCCTGGTCGGTACCTCATGCGATTGAAGGAGTCCATAAGGCTTGTGTCGCGCTGCCTTGTTGCGTTGACAGGTAACACAGCTGCGTACATAGTGTTGTACTGTCCGCTTCATGTTAGGCCACCAAAACGTCCGGGTTACTGCTGCCAATAGTCGAATAATACCAGGGTGTCCCGCGGTCGGTGCGTCGTGTAGTTCGTACAGTACTCTTGATCGCAATGTAGAGACGTTCGGAACATACAGTCTTGTTCCGTAGGCGTACAAGAGTCCATTAGATTGACGTACCAGCCAGGTAGGCAGAGATTTCCGGGTAAGCAGATATTTGTCCGAATCGTAAGCGCTTTTGATTTCCGCATGAAGTCCAGAGTCAGGATGTAACCGGGATTCCAGGGAAAAAATCTGCGCGTGTAACTCGCATTCTGCTTCGTCGTTGGTCCAATCGCGTAACAGTTGCAGCTTCTGTAATGAGTCCTTCAGGTCAGGTCGGCGAGACAGAGCGTCTGCCTGGTTGACTGCTCCCTTCTTGTATACGATGTCCATCTGTCGCTGGTAAGGTGCTAGAACTTGAAGCCATCGCACCTGTCGAGTAGACAAATCGCGCTGCCGAAAGAAGTGTCGCAACGTGTCGTGGTCCGTAATTACTGTAAATCCCGCCGCGCCATCTAAGTAGCAACGGAACTTCAGTAGAGCGTCGCGAACTGCCAGTAGCTCTTGTTCGTGGACATGATAGTGTACCTCATGCTTGTTCATCCTTCGAGCATGGTACGCAACAGGTTGTAATCCAATACCTTGGTCTTGTAACAACACAGCTCCTACTGCAAATCCAGAAGCATCTGTGTACAGTGTGTACCTTGCATTAGGAGAAGTGTCAGGAATTACCAGTACTGGTGCACGTACCATCGCGTCTTTAATTTGCTCGAATGCTGACTCGGCTTGAGGAGTCCAGCGAAATTCCGGTGTCTTCTTGGTCAGGTCCGTTAATGGGGTTGCTAGGGTTGCGAATTGGTTGATAAACCTCCGGTAATATCCAGCAAGTCCCAGAAATCCACGTACTTCAGTCACAGATTTCGGTCGGGGCCAATTCTGTACTGCCTCAACCTTGTCGGGGTCCATTCGGATCTGTCCAGCTTCCACCACATGCCCAAGAAAATTGACGCTCGATCGTCCGAAGTAACACTTAGAGAGTTTGATATGCAACTGGTGTCGCTGCAGCTCTCGTAACACGAGTCGAATATGCTCGAGGTGTTCGTCGGCCGTCTTACTGTAGATCAACACGTCGTCCAGATATACCACGCAGAACTTGCCAAGATACGGGGCCAAAACTCGATTCATCATCGCTTGGAATCCAGCTGGGGCATTACAAAGTCCAAAGGGTAGAACGCAGTATTCGAACAATCCGTAATGAGTTCGGAATGCTGTCTTATGTATGTCGCGCTCCTTGACTCGAACTTGATGATAGCCTTTATACAGGTCCAGCGTGCTGAAATAGTGAGCCCCATATAGCGAGTCGAGTAACTCATCAATCCGGGGTAACGGTGTTCGGTCTTTCCTCGTGAGGTCGTTGAGTTTCCGGTAGTCTACGCACATACGCATGGTACCATCCTTCTTGCGTACAAATAAAATCGGGGCACCGTACGGAGATTTAGACGGACGAATCCAGCCTTTTGCGAGTAAGTCTTGCAACTGTACTTGAACCTCCCGGAGTTCTGCTGGTGACATACGGTACGTTCGCTCCTTGGGTGGTTCATCGCACTCCAAATTAATTTCAAAGTCACACTCGCGAGTTGGCGGTAGACCGTCAGGCTCCTTGATAATGTCCGTAAACTCATTCAGGGAATCTCGTAACGAAGTCGTCCACTCAGGTTGTTGATCAGTGTTGATGTCGTCGACCGCGTCCTGTACTTCTCGTAGTCCAATCACGAAGAGGTCTGCTGGTTGTTGTCTAAGCAGCTTTGCCATCGCATCCGCCTCCAAGTGATGTACTGTCACAGGTACGGTGTACTCGTCGCCAGACACCATAGCTTCGCCAGTTTTACGGTCGCGAATCGTTTTAGTAGACCAATCTATATCCGGGTTGACGGCTTGTAACCAAGGTTGACCGAGGATGATGTCGAATTTATCCAGTTCTGTCGTAATTGCGTCCAGACGTATGTCCAGGGTCCCTACTGTGAGCACTTCATTCCGTAGTCGCTGGCGAGTCGTAGTTGTACTACCATCTGCCAATTTTATCCGGTATTTCTCTCCAGTAACCGTCGGGATGTGATGCTCCCGTACCCACTCAGCCTTGCAGAAATTTTCCGAAGCGCCAGAGTCAACCAAAATACGGCATCGATGTCCGCGTAAGGTGCCTCCCAACACTAACAGACTTGTTCCAGACTGGGTTGTGGATACATGTAGCGTCGCAGGAACACTGTCTTCTAGTCGGACGTTCTTGTTCATCCACCCGTCGATCGGTTTCCCAAAAGTCTCGTAACGAAGAGGGAACTGCTGTTCTCCACAGACTAGATAACCCGTACGCCGTGCCGAAATTAATTCCTTCCAGGTAGCCCATACTGCCGAAGAAGTTGACGTAGCGTCCGGTATCGATCCGGGTCGAACGCGAGCGATATACACGTAGTGCTTATTTTGTCCGGAAGACTCCGTCCCTAAAAGGCGTAAATTTGTTTCGCTCACCTTAAATCCAGTTGTCTCCGTAAGAGCTCGCACTGCTGTGTATTCCGGGGTCGCGTCTTCAATCTCCTGTTTGCCACCAGGAAACCAGACCATGCCAGTGTCCTCTTTCGCTAGTAACACTCGTCGGCCATCGGTAACAAGAGTCGTCGAGTGAGTCCAGTAGGTCTTCGGGGGATTCTGTAGATTCTGAGGCAGAAATCGAACTCGATCGGTGTCGTCGACGTAGACTTGCGTCGTCCATCTTGTCGGTCCAACATCTTGCCTTCTTCCTTCTATTCCATCGTTCGTGGGGCAGGTAAACACATGTTCTTTCGCCGCCAGCTCGTCGACAAGTCGGAAATTTCGCAGCAGCTTGAACCATGGTTTTGCCCTCCATTTTGGAACCACTATAACCGCTCGCAGATGGGGATGAAGCAGTTTACTCCGCAAATAATGGCCCAAAAAATCTTCCAATTCATTAAATGGCGCATTTAGCCAAATTCTCCGGTACTTCTGTAAATCTCTCTCCTGAAACGGGCGCGCCGGACAGCAAAAATCCTCCGCCACTTGAGAATTAAGGCCGTCATTATCGCTAGCTCCATCTAAGTCGAAAGGTCCGTAGGTCTGAGAGTACTTCAGGAAATACTCCCTATTCATCATCCAGTCGCTAAAGTCCTTGCTCCTAAAGACTGGCCTCAATGTCGTTTGAGGTAACGGGTCTCGTACTTCTTCTGTTCTGGTCTCTTCCTGAGTCGCTGTAGGAGACGAAACCTCATCCTGCAGCTTGCCGCGAGCTGCCGACTCAGGTCTCACTTTCCCGGCCGGGATTTCCTCGTTCTGTCATTCTTCTTGTTCTTTCTGTCTGGGCAGTCGATAGCGATGTGTCCCTTCTTGTGGCAAATGAAGCACTTGCCCTCCTTCTTAAATCTGTCGACCTCCTCTTGAGTGAGGCGTCTAATCTCGTACAGCTCCCGCGGCTTTTCTTCGGTCGCGCCATGCGAATCTTCCTCCGACTCACTGTCGATCTCCTCCACTGCCTCTGAAAAGTCGCTGTCTTCTTCGATGGCGTTCAGTCGGCCTGTCGAGCGTTGGGTCGTCTCAATCTTGGTCTCCGCTGCCTCCGCTCGCAGAGCTGCTTGAATCGCCTCGTGTAGGGTCTTAGGGTTTTTCAGGGCAACCTCCTTATGAATCGAGGGTCTCAAACCGCGCTGGAAATCATGTACGTTATCTTCTTCGTGACGGTGAGGAAGCTCCAATAATTGTTCTCGAAAATAGTTCGCGTACTTCAGGACCGTGGTTTTCTGTCTCGCTTTGTCCAAATTCAATCTCGCTTGTTCCGCCGGTGTTCTTCCGCAGAATTCCTGAATTAAGGATTTCTCCATCTCAGAAACTCCGGAAAATCCTCCACCGACTTCATCTCCAGTCTGCGCAACTTGGGAGTACCACCACTTCGATAGTGGTCCTTCCAGAAAGCCAGATACCCAGTACACTCCTCTTTGCTCTTCAGGGTTAACGCTGTGATACCGTAGATACCCTCGTGCATGTCGGAACCAGTTTCTCAGTTCGTCGATGTTAGTCGTAGCGATGCTCTTGATCTTGGCTGGTTTGACATCGTTCGGCATCATGCTTGGCATCTCTCGCGTCCTCTCCGATCTCAATTGTTCTCCTCGAAGAAAATTCTCCGTTTCTCGGCTTCTGTTCACTCGTCCTTCAAAATGTCTGAAACCGTTGTCGACGTGGTCACGCAGTTGAGATAGCTCAGTCGAAAAAGTGTCAACTCGGTTACTTAGTCGTTGTAGCATCTCGGTGACGTGTACCGACATAGGCTCCATCGTGGGACTCGATCCTTCTCGCACTGTCTGTCTTCTACCATCTGTCGACGTCGGCTGTGTCGGCCCAGAAGGCGCCCCCTCTGGTCGACCATCAACTTCCTCTGGTAGTCTCTCTCCTGCTCGGTTAGACATCTTCGTCTCGTCTAGCTGTTCTGAGGCTCCGAAACCACGTGTGAGGTGCTACTTTGGTTAGGCTAAGTTGGCAACCTTAGACTAATAGTAGAACCTAATCTCTGGATCTAATTATACAGCGTAGAGAGAATTAGTAAGATTGTCTTAGGAACATGGTTTCTTACAATCTGGGTGTGGCGTAATTCTATTCTGTACCGGTCTCTCACCTCTACCAGTAAGTCCCCGTCTTAAATATCCACACCTCAGGTGTTCTAGAAACAGCCTTAGAACCTGTAGCTTGTGTTGTCTGCTAACTAAACCAAACTATTACTAGTGATACATGTTAACTCAGGTTACCTGTACCGTCTATCTAACCTTATCAAACTATCTAGAAGAGAACTATCTAGAAGAGATACTGCTAGTAACTCTGTACTGTCGAGGGAAAATACGGCGATACAGTTGTACTGCCGTGATGACAATAAAAGAGTCACTGAATATCGCTAAGATACAGGTACCATTTAGAGGAAATAAATAATGTCAGTTACTAGCACTTAGCTAAATGGCTAGGATATGACATTTCGCTCACACCCCTCCGCCTCCTCCACCATCACCACAAGCATACAAACATCCCTCAGCCCCGAAATGTACTGCATCATCATCTCAACCAACGGAACAGTCACCATTCCATTGACCCACACATACACCCACAGAGGCGCTCTCACTCACTCCACCTGCACCCTCAACATCACTCCCCACCACTACTCCACCTTCGGGAAAGCTCGTCTCTCAGACCCTATTTTCACCACCTCCCCCTCTCCACCTCCCCTCACAATCACACAACGTGACACCCTCCACCGCAACCCCCCCGCCCTTCTCCTTCAATGGTCCCGACACCTCACTGACAATCACATCCCCAGTCAATGGCACCTGGAACCCTCCGACTTCCAACTGCAGGAAGACGATGACCTACCCCTCGACCTCTCCTCCCTCCCGGAAATTCAACTCTCCAACACCCCGGCCCTCTCATCCCACAACACATGGCCCCTACACCATCCCACAGCCTCACATCCCACCTCCACCTCCTCCTACCACGCCCACCCCTCCCCCCACCCTCCAGCCCCCCCCCTCGGTCCCTCAGTCCAATATTCACCCTTCCCCTCTCCCCATTATCACAGAAGACTCCTCCGAACCCATGGACTCCTCTGCCTCACCACCCCTCCCCCTCCCCCACAAGCACCCCCCCCCCATTTCCCCGACCCCTCAAACCCCACTCATAACCCAACCCCACCTACTACCCTTTCCCAACACCCCACCCCCCCTCCCCCAGCACCGCCCTCATCAGCAGACTCCCCTCCCCGCCCACGCCCCCCCACAGACCCCTCACTCAGACCCGCACCCCCAGCAGGAGATACCAAACCCTTTCGCCCCTCCCGCAAGCAATCCTCCCCGTCCCCCCCAACCCGCGTCCCCCCGCACCCCTCCCTCACACCCCACCATGCCCTTCCTACTCCTCCACACCTTCCCGACCCCAATCCCCCCTTAGACACGGACACCCCGCCTCCCACTGCCGCCCCAGCCCACCACCCCCTTCCATCCGGCTCACCTGGAGACGATGAGCTCGACCTCGACGACTATTACGACCAGCTGGAGGACGACACGGAGCGGCCAACAACACGACCTCACCCGCCTCCACGAGGTCCAGTGGGCCCCATGCCTACAACTACACGACACCATCAGTGAGACCCCCTCCGGCCCCACCGCCCTCACCGCATTTAACTCCGGCTTTGTCCCCTCCACCACACCCATTCTGCCTAAACCCGGACCCCCTCCCTGGTCACACCCCCTAATCACATTCAACCACGACCCCATCAACCCCGACCTCGACATGCTCCCGACCGGTAAATTCGCCATCCACGCACACCCATCACTCCACGACACCACCGTACTCTGCACTCCCGACGGCCGCGCGATCACCACCCTTAACGGCCCCCGCGTCCGCCACATCTACCAACTCTTTCGCCCCGACCTCTCGCAGCACACGTTCGAAGAGGAGATCTACCACCTCCTCACTCGCCTAGGTTCCCGCTCAGAAATCCACTCACCCACACCCGCCACCACTACCCGCAATAGATGGGCCACCAAAGAAGACGTACTCACAACACTCCGCCACACATTCCGCATCCATAAAGAACTCTACACCGACCCCTCATTAAATCCCTTCACTCTAACTCATACCACTCCCTCTACCCCGAAGACATCGTCTTCTCATCTAGTGGCAGCAATGCCCCACACACATGGCAAGGCACCAGCATCGCCAACCCCGAATACGATCACGAATGCATGCGCCGCGCCATGGAACACGCAATCACCAGCGCACACCTCGCAGCCCCTCACACACCCAGCGCGACCATCCTCATCCTCCCCCGATGAGAACACACACCCTACCGCCACTCCAAATACATCAACTCCCCATACACCCACCACCTCTACACCCTCCCCAATGACGCAAACACCTTCCTACCCCCAGATCAACACATAGGCAACCCCACCCCTACCCCATTCGGCACACGATGGATGGTCGACATATACCTCGTCGCCAACCCCCTCGCACTCTCCACCCTCCCGTCACCCACAGCCATGACCGCACTCCACAACACTCTCGAGTCTATCTACGACACTCACCTCCCCAACCCCACCATCACCATCCATCCTCCTACCCTCTTCGACACCTACTCACCCCACTCAGCAGGTATATACCACCTCCCCCCAAACCCAACCCACCCCATCACATACCCCCTCCCAGAACGCATGCAACTTACATACCCCCCACCAGAGGTACTCTTGCTTGGAACTGGCAGGACTTTGTCTACACAGACGGCTCGTAAAAAGGAGGCTCGTCCCCCCTCGGAGCAGTAGCCACCCACCCCGCCTCGGACACCAAAATCACAATCCTGGTGACCTCTACCCCTCCATCGCACACAATAAATCGCGCTGAATTAGCAGGCATATATATAGGCCTCCAACTTGGCCGCACCCACCTCCTTACAGACAGTGCGTGCTCCCTCCGCCTCATACAAGGATACTTAAACTGCCCTTCCGCTTACAGACACAACATCCACCGCGACACGCTCCACTCCATCACACACACCGTTAAAACCCGCTGCGACGCAGGAATCCGTACACACCTCGGCAAAATCAAAGCACACAACCACTCCCTAGGTAACGACCTCGCAGACACCCTCGCCAACCACGTCGCGGATTGTCATCCACCCGACACTACATACACCACAGGTTCAGAGGTCACGATAGGCCACTGGACCTGGCCATACACCCTCATACCACAAACCCTAGGGGACCCCATACCCTACAGATACACCAACCTCAAAGCTGACGCACACACTAACAACACCAAACACACACACACTCACACACACACACCCCTATCGCAAACAACAAAACACGGTGCCCTCCTCGCCCGAGCCGCGGAGGACGGCGCCGAATTCTCTTTCCACAAAAAACACTCAACCCTCACAAATACCCAGTTCACACACAAGCAAGAATTCATGTGGGGAGTCCACAACACCCGCCTACTCACTCATAACCCCACCCTACGCTGCCCCCTATGTGGCCAATTTACTAGCAACGGCCACATGGCCGGTTTTTGCCCCACCATGTCTGGCCTAAGACAGGACCGACACAACAGCGCGCTGCAACTCCTACTCTCCCTACTTGAGCGCCACAACGGAGGTCGCTGGGAAACCATCATTGCATACTTCGGTAACAAACCCATCAAATCATTTGCTTCCCCCTCTCCTGCCCACACTCCACTTGACTGTCACCCACCTCACCCTACCCACATGCCCACCCGCCTTATTGATGCTGACGAAGGTCTCTCGCCCGACTCCCTAACCTCGTGCCCCGCCATCCTACCACCTGAGATTCTCCCCCCCGCGCTACGACCCCCCGCACACAAACCGGATTTCATCCGCCTCCTCGAACCTCGATTTGTCGGTCACACAAACGGCCGCCGCCGATACGCATCCATAAAAAAGATCCAGATAGGAGAATGGAAGTACTGCACGGACAATAACCTCTCCCAAACAGCTCACCTCATACGTGCCAAATACACACCCCTTGCAAACGCCATCCGTAACCACTGGCCAGGCATAGTGGTAGACATCCTTCCCATCGTCATGAGCCGCACAGGTACACCGCACTCCTCCACCATCACGAGTCTCACCTCCCTACTCACAGCCCGCACAGACCCTCCTGACAAACTCATCCCCAAAGCACACCTCGACACGTCTCGCATCCTTGCACAGCTCCACACGCACACTGTCCAATGGCTACATCATCTCCTACTCATATACCGCATCAAGTCCCGCACGACCTCCCGCCGCGCCTCCGCACGTTGCCCCCTCGCACAACCCTAAATGCACGCAGCCCTCGCCTCGTCTTGCACACCTCCCCGGGGGGGAGTAAAACCCCCGAACACCCTTGGAGAGGTTGGATTTAGGTGGTTAACGGTCTAGCCCTGACTTGTAAGTTCCATGTATGGCATAGTTGGGAGGGCCCAGAGACAGCAGCCGGCGCATACGGCTTTTGGTGTAAAATCAGCGCATACGGTACATGTTGTAAACAATTTCAATTTTAATTTCAATTTCAATGCGTGATTGTGACTTTAACTGCGTATGCGTAACTTACCTTCCACATTGATCGTGTTGCACGGTTTAACAAGCCCACAAACGGTTGCAAGTCCCGCACGTAACGTGCTTGCCGCTTGTTTAACCTGTTGTTCGGTTGCTTGAGCAAGTGTCGCAGTGTGTCGTACTTTGTTACGACAAAGAACTTAGAGCAACCTTCAAGGTAAAACCTGCAATGCTTGACGGCTTCGTGTACGGCCAAAGCCTCTAATTCGTACGCAGAGTAAGTGTTGCCGCGCTCAGTTGGATTCAGCTTACGCGGCCATAAAGAGACTAGTTGAAGTCCTCCTCCTTGGTCTTTTAACATGACTGCTGCAATCCCCACTGGCGAAGCATTGATAGCTACGGTGAACGTCGCGTCCGAGTTGACCTCCGGAAGGATCAAGCATGGCGCGGGAATGAGCCGTATCTTGAGAGTCTCAAAGTCTTCTAAACATGCATGCGTCAGCGTAACCGTCTCTGGCTAGGACTTCGCAGTAAGTCCGTCAATGGACCCGTAAGGTCGCTAAAGTGATGAATAGATGTGGCGTAGAAGTTGCAGAATTGCACGAATCTGCGAACCTCCTTTTGTGTCGTAGGCATTGGCCTGTCCGCAACGGCCTCAACTTTATTTGTCGTAACGGAAGTTTTACCATGAGACTTAGTATAGCCAAGATACTCCATCTCTTGAAGGCCGAAGGAGCACTTCTTGGCATAACTTCAAGCCTTCCTCCTTAAGTCGTTGAAGAACCATACGCATGTGCTCTAGGTGTTCGTCGAGCGTGCGGCTGTAAATACCGACGTCAACGAGGTAGATAATAACTAACTTATGTAAAAAATCGTGCAGAATGTCATGCATCATCCGGTGGAATGTAGTTGGCGCATTGCACACCCCGAAAGGCATGGCCACCCATTCTATCAAGGCATTAGGGGTCTTAAATGCAGTCTTGTGGACATCCTCATCACGTACTCGAACTTGCCAGAAGCTAGACGCGAGGTCGAGGCCCGTGTAAAAATTCGCGTCCTTAAGCTCATCGAGTGTCTCGTCCACACGCGGAAGTGAGTAGACGTCCTTACGCGTAACTTCGTGAAGTCCACGGTAGTTAATGCATATTCGCAGCGAGCCATTAGCTTTCCGCACAAAAAAGAATTGGCGAGCCAAACTCACTTTGGCTAGGTCGAATCAAGCCAGCTTCCATCGCGTCTTTGAACTGTCTGAAAAGCTCATTGCGCTTTGCATGTGATAATATCGTAACACGTTGTCGTTTTATCGGGCTAGTCGTTTCAATGGGATGATCCCACTGTCGGCTTACATGCGGCGAAGTAACTGGTTGAAGTAACTCCGGGAAGTCATTGTAGAGTAACGACCGGAAGTTGTTACGTTGTTTAGCAATAAGTTCCTCTCCAATGTGAAATTCCGTTGGCTGCTTTGCAGTTGGCAAAACGCTAATCACGTGAAATTCGGTGTTACGTCCTCTGTTGCGGCGCGTCTTGCGCATGAGCTTCTGAATCTTAGCAAATGACATCAATATACACTAAGGACGCCGCTCTTCAATCTGAGTAGCTAATGTTATGCCGTCCATTGGTGTAAAAACACGCTTAGCGCCAAATTGCAAAGAGGCTTGCTCGTCGTCAAGCAATGGTAAACCTACCACAAAATCAGCATCGCGTAATTCACGTAGGACGTAAAAAGTTTGTTGAAATTCGAGACGAGCCATCTCAAAGGTGATGTCGCAGACATTCGAAGATGTCACACGTTGACCATTAGCAAGTCGAACATGAGTCTTGGCCAAAGACTTACGAGTCTTTAAAACATAGCGTATTCGAAAGTCTTCTGACACAAAGTCAAGAGTCGCAGCGCCGTAAACTAATCCAGAAATGAGTTGTCCACCATCATGAGATTTCACAGTTAGCTCAGTTCGAATTAAGGGCCGAGCTTCCGTGAGGTCCGTCAAGATGGCGGCAACTTCCTTGAAAAATTGTTGCAGCGTAGCGATGGACTCTTCCGTGTCGTCATGAGGTACACGTACCGATGTGGGTTCATCGGGAGTTGAAATCGGGGCTTGATCGTTAGAAACACAACCAACGTCGACTAACCAAAGCTGAACATGCCAAGGAGTTGGAGCAACTACCTCCTGCTGCATCGGGTTGTCCAACGACTGGCGAGTAAATAGCTATGTCCTCGCTAGGAATTCTTTGTAAAGTTTTCAGTGTCGAGTGAGCTCGTTGAACTTAGCCCACTCATGAAGAACCATCGTGGATGTTGGAGTTGTACGCCGACAACTATCAAAGTGATGACCAATCCGCTTAGTCAACTCCTAGGGCGGATTGAACACACGCTCTCTAGACAAATCCCCCTCCAAGATCGAATCACTCGGTGAACAATGGGGTGAGTCATTGTGCGATTTAAGACCCTCATCAGCAACACAACCCTCCAAGGTGAAGTCAAATCGTGCGTGCAAAGGTTCAAAAACAAAGTCAACCAATTTCCAATCAATCGAACGTCCGGTTACAAATTACGACCTTCTCTCTGCTTGTTTTGACGTCGATGACTTGCTACTAATTTTGCGTGAGTCGCGATTGTAGTCGATGGAGGTGTCGAGTAGGTTTTCGACGACCTTTGTCCCTAGCTATGTCTGAGGACGACCAATACATGTAGCCGGCTGCTCCAGTTCGTTAGTAGAATAGCCATGCCACCATCATTGTTTCTTCGAAGGAGCACCCATCGCCTCCTTGCCTTTAAGCTCTGGGCATTAGAAAAGCCGGCGTCCCTTCTTGTGGCACTTGAAGCAAAGCTCCTCCTCAATGTGGCGCTTTCGCTCCTCTGTGGTCAAGGCTCCAACGATGGCGCTAAAGTCCATTCGGCAAGTGTTTGAAGAAGTTCGGCCACGGCCTCCACGTCCACCTCCGCGACCACGACCTCGTCCAAACCCCGAAACTTTGCCTCTTTTCCAGATTTTCGATGCTCTAACCAATCGGTCCTCGTAACTCAGTAGGTTGTCCGCCTCCATGTGTTGTCGCCGGGCCAATTGTTGACCTAGCTCTACCAATGTGTGGCGAATCAGTAACGATCTCGTCGAGGAAATTTTGCAGCTCCACTAGAGGTAGTGTGTAGCCCCTCTTTGAACGATGGGACTTGGCCTTAGTCTTAAGTTGAAAGTTGGCTAGTCCACTGATGAGCCGAACACACTGAAGGTCGTCTGTAAGGTGTTGACGAGACCTTCGTAAAAAATCGTTGAACCTTTGAGTGTAGGCGGCGTAACTCATATTACCCTGCGTAACTCCAAGCAGTGCGTTAATTGCGTCGTCGCGAATATTGGGCAATAAGGACGTCTTGCGAAGCTCCTCTACCAAAGAGTCGAAAGAGTCCGGGATTACTACCGGTTGTTTACGGTTGAGCCACCAGTTGCTCAAGGGTCCAAAAATTGTGAAGTAATCCACACAATTGCGTCGTAAGAGTCAGCAATAATTCCGAGCATAGCGAAGCATCGAGGTTATGCCTCGAGCCAGTCTTCAAGCTTACGCGGCTCACGACCAGACTCAAACTTAGAATTAATTGCAGCCTTACGCTGTGTCTCAATGAGAGTTACGGACAAGCCATCAAAATTGGTTTTAGGGGCCGGAACTCCCATGCGTAAATCGCTCGGAGTCTCACCACACGACTGATAAATGTAGCCTCTGATGAGCATCTAAACAGTGCCCATGTCGACAATTGTAAACCGAGGGTAAAAAAATGTCTCGGTAACGAAGTGTCCTCGTGACAAAGTACTTGCTAAGTACTAACAACTCGACGAAAAGCCTCCCATTGAGTCACGTAACCAAAGTGAACTAAATCAAACTTCCGTGTCAATGATGGAAGTAACCCATGTTTGGCAGGCGTAAGAGAAAGACCGTCAATGTCAATCGTTGATGGCACGACGTAAGAACCATCCGGATTAATAGTCGATTGGGCAGTAAGAGCCTGCTCGAGATGAGCACGATTACGTAAATGTCATATCTTAGCCCATTTATCTAACTGCTAGTATCTGACATTATTTATTTCCTCTAAATAGTACATGTATCTTAGCGATATTCAGTGACTCTTTTATTGTCATCACGGTAGCACCACTGTATCGCCGTATTTTCCCCGGAAAGTACAAAGTTAGTGACGGTAACCTTTCTAGATAGTTCCTTTCTAGATAGTTCTAAGAGCTTGTGCGATAAGGTTATATAAGACGGTAGAGATAATCTCAAACAATCTGTATCGCTGGTAATAGTTTGGTTTGATTAGCTAGTAGCACAAGCTACATGTTCTAAGGTTGTTTCTAGAATACATGAGGCGTGGATATTTAAGATGGGGACTTATTGGCCATGGGGAGAGACCCTATCCGGTACTGATCAGATTTACGCCACACCCAAATTGTAAGAAACCATGTTCATACAACACTCTTATGAGTTCTCTCTACGCTGCATAATTAGATCAAGAGATTAGGTTCTATTATCAGTCTAAGGTTTCCAACTTAGCCTAACCAAAGAAGCACCTTACACGTGGTTTCGGTGCCCTAAAACAGCTAGACGAGACGAAGATGTCTAACCGAGCATATGACAGACTACCAGAGGAAGTCGATGGTCGACTAGAGGGGGCGCCTTATGGGCCGACACAACCGACATCGACTAATGGTGGAAGACATGCCGTGCGAAAAGGATCGAGCCCCGCGATGGAGCCTACTCTATCGGTACACGTCACCGAGATGCCACAGTGTCTAAGTAACCGAGTTGACACTTTTTGGATTGTGCTATCTCAAATGCATGACCACGTCGACAACGGTTTCAGACATTTTGAAGGACGAGTGACCATAAGCCGAGAGACGGAGAACTTTCTTCGAGGAAAACAATTGAGATCGGAGAGGACGCGAGAGATGCCGAGCATGATGCCTAATGACGTCAAGCCAGCCAAGTTCAAGAGCATCGCTATGACTAACATCGACGAGTTGAGAAACTGGTTTCGGCACGGACGAGGGTATCTACGGTATCACATCGTTAATCTTAAAGAACAAAGGAGTGTACTTTGTATATGGTTTTTGGAAGGCCCACTATCGAAGTGGTGGTACTCCCAAGTTGCCCAGACTGGTGATACAGTCGGTGGAGGATTTTCCGGAGTTTCTGAAATAGAGAGATATTTAATTCAGGAATTCTGCGGAAGAACACCGACAGAACAAGCGAGATTGAATTTGGACAAGGCGCGGCAGTCAACCACGGTCCGGAAGTATGCGAACTATTTTCGAGAACAATTATTGGAGCTTCCTCACCGTCATGAAGAAGATAACGTACATGATTTCCAGTGCGGTCTAAGACCCTCGATTCATAAGGAGGTTGCCTTGAAAAACCCTAAGGCCTTACAAGAGGCGATTCAAGCAGCCTTGCGAGCGGAGGCGGCGGAGACTAAGATTGGGACAACCCAATTCTCGACAAACCGGCTGAACGTCATCGAGGAGGATAGCGACTTTTCGGAGGCTGCGGAAGAGGTCGACTGTGAGTCAGAGGAAGATTCGCATGGCACGACCGATGAGAAACCGCGGGAGTTATACGAGATTCGACGTCTTACTCAAAACGAAGTAGACATATTTAAGGAGGGGAAGTGCTTCATTTGCCATAAGAAGGGAAACATCGCTATCGACTGCCAAGACAGAAAGAACAAGAAGAACAACAGAACGAGGAAACCCCGGCCGGGAAAGTGAGACATGAGTCGGCAGCTCGCGGCAAGTTGCATGATGAGGTTTCGTCTCCTACAACGACTCAAGATGAGACCAAGACAGAAGAAGTACGAAACCCGTCAACTCAAACGACATTGAGGCAAGTCTTTAGGAGCAAGGTCTTTATCGACTGGATGATGAATAGGGAGTATTTCCTAAGGTACTCTCAGACCTACGGACCTTTCTACTTAGATGGATCTAATGATAATGCCGGCCTTAATTCTCAAGAGGCGGAGGATTTTTGCTGTCCGGCGCGCCCATTTCATGAGAGAGATCTACAAAAGTACCGGAGAATTTGGTTGAATGCGTCATTTATTGAACTATTAGATTTTTTGGGCCACTATTTGCGGAGTTAACGGCTTCATCCCCACCTGAGAGCGGTTATAGTGGTTCCAAAATGGAGGACAAAACCATGGTTCAAGCTGCTGCGAAATTTCCAACTTGTCGACGAGGTGGCGGCGACAGAA
This sequence comes from Tetraselmis chui, assembly GCA_026401115.1. NCBI lineage: Eukaryota > Viridiplantae > Chlorophyta > Chlorodendrophyceae > Chlorodendrales > Chlorodendraceae > Tetraselmis > Tetraselmis chui. Next base: position 93,494 of record JAPMLY010000593.1, read on the forward strand.
CATGTGTTTATTTGTCCTACGAACGATGGAATAGATGGAAGAAGGCAAGATGTTGGGCCGACAAGATGGACGAGGCAAATTTACGTCGATGACACCGATCGAGTTCGATTTGAACCCAAGAACCTACAAAACCCCCCGACAACCTACTGAACTCACTCGACGACTCTTGTTACTGATGGCCGACGAGTGCTATTGACGAAAGAGGATACTTGCATGGTATGGTTTCTTGGTGGCGAACATGAGATTGAAGACGCGACCCCGGAATGCACAGCAACGCGAACTCTTACGGAGACAAATGGATTTAAGGTGAGCGAAACAAATTTACACCTTTTAGGACCGGTGTCTTCCGGACAGAATCAGCGCTACGTGTATATCGCTTGCGTTCGACTCGGACCGATACCGAACGCTACGTCATCTTGTCGGGCAGTATGGGCTACCTAGAAGGAATTAATTTTGGCGCGGCATACGGGCTATCTAGTTAGTGGAGATCAGCAGTTACCTTTTCGTTGCGAGACTTTTGGAAAACCGATCGAAGGGTGGATGAACAAGAACGTCCGATTGGAGGACAATGTTCATGCGACGCTACATGTATCTACGACCTAGTAGTCTGGAACGAGTATTTTATGTTAGTGTTGAAAGGCACCTTACGCGGGGATCGATGCCGTATTTTGGTGGATTCCGGCGCTTCGGAAAATTTCTGCAAGGTTGAGTGGGTACGGGAGCATCACATTCCGACGATTTTCGGAGAAAAATACCGGATTGAATTTGGAGATGGCATTCAACTACAACTCGCCAACGGCTACGGAGTGAAGTGCTCACATAGGGGACCCTGGACATACGTTTGGACGCAATCATGACAGAACTTGATAAACTCGACATCATCCTCGGTCAACCTTGGTAACAATCCGTCAACCCGGATATGGATTGGTATGCTAAAACGATTCGCGACCGTTTAACTGGCGAGGCTATGGTGTCTGGTGACGAGTACACCGTACTTGTGGCAGTACATCACTTGGAGGCGGATGCGATGGCAAAGCTGCTTAGACAACTGCCAGCACACCTCTTTGTGATTGGACTACGAGAAGTACAAGACGCGGTCGACGACATCAATACCGATCAACAACCCGAGTGGACGACTTCGTTGCAAAGATTCCGTGAACGAGTTTACGGACATCATAAAGGAGCATGACGGTCTACCACCAACCCGCGAGTGTGACTTTGAGATTATCTTGGAGTGCGATGAACCACCTAAAGAGCGAACGTACCGTATGTCACCAGCAGAACTCCGAGAGGTTCAAGTATAATTACAAGATTTACTCGCAAAAGGTTGGATTCGTCCGTCTAAATCTCCGTACGGTGCCCCGGATCTATTTGTACGCAAGAAGGATGGTACCATGCGTATGTGCGTAGACTATCGGAAACTGGACGACCTTACGAGAAAAGATCGTACACCGTTACTCCGGATCGATGAATTACTCGACTCGCTATATGTGGCTCATTATTTCAGTACGCGGGACCTTTATAATGGCTACCACCAAGTTCGAGTTAAGGACCGCGCGACATATGTAAGACAAGATTCCGAACTCATTACGGACTGTTCGTGTATTGCGTTCTACCCTTTGGACTCTGCAACGATCCAGCTGGATTCCAAGCGATGATGAATCGAGTTTTAGCCCCGTATCTTGGCAAGTTCAGCGTGGTATATCTGGACGACGTGCTAATCTACAGTATAACGGCCGATGATCACCTTGAGCTTATTCGACTTGTGTAACGAGAGTTACAACGACACAATTTTCATATCAAACTCTCTAAGAGTTACTTCGGACGATCGAGCGTCAACTTCCTAGAGCATGTGGTGGAAGCTGGACAGATCTGAACGGACCCCGACAAAGTGGAGGCGGCACAAAATCGCCCCCGGCCGAAATCTGTGACATAAGTACGAGGATTTTTGGGGCTTGCTGGATAATACCGGAGGTTTATCAACCAATTCGCAACCCTAGCAACCCCATTAACGGAACTGACCAAGAAGACACCGGAATTTCGCTAGACTCCTCAAGCCAAGTCAACATTCGAGCAAATTGAAGACGCGATGGTACGTGCACTAGTCTTGGTAATTCTTGACACTTCTCCTAATGCAAGGTACACTCTTTACACGGATGCTTTTGGATGTGCAGTAGTAGTTGTGCTCTTGCAAGATCAAGGTATTGGACTACAACATGTTGCGTATCATGCTCGAAAGATGAACAAGCACGAGGTACACTTTCATGTCCACGAACAAGAGTTACTGGCAGCGCGCGACGCTCTACTTAAATTCCGTTGCTACTTCGATGGCGCGGCGAGATTTACGGTAATTATTGACCACGACACGTTGCGACACTACTTTCGGTAGCGCGATTTGTCTACTCGACAGGTGCGATGGCTACAAGTTGTAGCGCCTTATCAACGACAGATGGACATCGTGTACAAGAAGGGAGCAATAAACCATGTTGATGCTTTGTCTCGCCGACTTGACGTGAAGGACTCATTACAAAAGTTGGAAATGTTACGCGATTGGACCAACGACGAAGCAGAAAGCGAGTTACACGCGCATTTTTTCATGGAATCTCGGTTATATCCCGACTCTAGACTTCATGCGGAAATAAAAAAACGCTTATGATTGCACGTACTCTCGCTTGGTCCTTGTACAAGGTGCTAGGGCTTTCCAAGAGTCATCAACAAACTAGCGACGCGGTTCGTCATGTCTGGGGAATCTCATTGGAAACATTGGAAACCTCGCTTGGTGCGTCGACTAGCTAGTTAGATTTATTGTGCGTACATGTACGTACCGGGAGGTACTGGTACTACTGTACACATGAAGACCCTCGCTAAATAGCATAGCGACGTACCCACATTGTACGTCCTTCCGATGGAAAAGCACAAATTGGAATTAGCAACGAGTACATGTACAATGTCTTGCAATGTACTGTTGCATGAATGAACAGAGGAAAAACCTAAGCCCGAGGAACAAGAAGGCATGCCACAGTGTGGCGGTTAGCCTCTGAAAGCTAAACGCTAGCACAAATCTGTTCTAGTCTGTCTAGTTCTGTTGTTGCAAGATTGCAAATGATGTTGTCGAGAGGCAATTGATGAGAGATGTTTCACTGCTGTACTTAGGCAGTAGATGTTGTAATTGAACAAAGGAATTGTTAAAAGGTTCTGTCACCTCCCTCTACTGCACTGGGCTTAAATAGGTTTCAGCCCAGACTAGTTACGCCTGCAAGCTTAGCTTACGTGTCAGGCGTCAGTGTTGCTCAACCGTCGTCATCTGTCCTCGAGACACGGCCTGCCTAGCATTGGGTTTCACGACGCGGCTCCTTCTGCATCGAAGAGGTCGTTCTGGCGCGTCATCTGGCTGGTTAGATTAATTATGCATATCTGTACGTACCGGGAGGTACTGGTCGTACTGTAGCATCAGCACCATTACAATATTGCAGTAGCGACGTACCCACGAGTATACGTCCGTCCTGTGGAAAAGCACGATTTGGTATCCGTAACGAGTACCTGTACAATGTCCTGCAATGTATTGTTGCAGGACTGTACTCGTCACACTCGTACCCTCCCCCTCTTGACAGATCAATGAGGCCGCCGCGAGGCAGACCTCCGTGGTTCTTGGCTCCTTTACTGAAGCAATTACTGGGACTCAGGAATGCGCGCTGGGAAAGCGTGCATGAAGTCAATGTACGCCTGAGTCTTGGCGAACTTGCACCATTGGGGCGTCTCCAAGAATTCTTGTAACGCAATTGTTCGATGCACCTCGTTCAAACGGTGCCAGACAGGTGGAATGTCGTCATCACTGAAGTGCGTCATGAAGAGCAAATATTTGCCTCGTCGCCCAGGTAGCGACTTGATGCATACAGCAGAGATGTGCGAGACGTCAAACTCCTCATCGTCTCCTTCAGGTACAGTTACTGGGACAGCTGGTCGTAGCGGAGCGGTAGAGCATGGTCGTAAGTTGTTAACATGGAACACATGATGTAAGCGTACTGTCGCTGGTAGTTTCAATCTGTAACTGTGTTTTCCAATCTGCTCCTCCACTGAAAAAGGGCCGAGCTGTCTGTCTCTGAGTTTCCTGTTCGGTTGTCCTCTGAGAAAAAGATTTGCTGTGACGACTGACACCTTGTCTCCCTTAGCGAAGTGTGGCGCTGTAGACGGTTCTGTGCGCGCCTGCATCTCGTCTTTGTGTAGCTGTAACACAGAGCGTACCAGGGTGTGCACTTCCTGTAACAATCTCAACCGTTATGTTGCGTCTTGTGAAATTGGAATCGACGGTCGCATGCTGAAGAGTAGGTCAGGAGGCTCCTCAGGAGAGAACCCAAAGTTAGCCTCAAACGGTGTGTGTTCAATTCCGAGTGCACGCGAAGCATTGTACGCAAACTCCACTTGCGGTAGAAGTGTCGACCAATCAGAGCCATCATAGCAACAGAAGCAACGAAGAAGCTGGTGAAACGTGCTGTTCACGCGTTCTGTCAGTCCGTCTGTTTCTGGGTGTCGGCTGGAAGACATGTTCAGACGCGTTCCAAGGCGTCTCCGGAGTGTCTGCCAAAAGGCGCTGATTGCTAGTGGCTGGTTGCTAGTCAAAATCTCTCATGGGAAGCGTTCAATGAGTGATAAGTGCTGGTAGTTCTGTAAGCAAACTACAGTGGATCAGTCGCTATGCGGGGATTGAAGGAAAGAAGTTACAATGTGGAGTATCCTGTCACCGCCCTCCATTGTGCTAGACTATTTATAGTCTAGCGAAGCTCGCCTTCGGTCTCGTCACGCGTCGCGCTTCCTAAGGCAGGTGTCGACGTGTCGACGTCCGTAGTCTTTCGTAGGCCAGGTTGCGTTACCAATTGGCCTCGTGCCTAGCGTCTTGACGCATGGGAGAACTCACTGTGCGTACTGTACATACCGGGAGGTACATATACGTACAGTACTGCGGACAGTGTCCTCGAGCTTCACAATGGCAAGTGTAACTGCTAGTACACTACATCCGTGGAAGGTACGGTATAAATATCGTAGCGAGTACTTGTACTAGTCCTGTAACGTACTGTCACAGGACAGTACTCGCCACACTCGTACGCTCCCCCTCTAAACAGGATGCGAGGCCGGCCGAGAGGCCAACCTCAAGCAGTAGGTCTTCGGGCTTTTCCATAACTCGAGTCGAGCGCTGCGTTGCAGGCTGTGCTCTCAGGAGATCCGGGCGTCCTATCTCAGTGCTGTTCTTCAGCACGACGCAGATGTCTCAGATCCGGGCGGTGTCGTAGCGATTAGCGATACCGTTAGCGATACTTCATCTGAACCTGTAATCAAATGTATCAATCTGCTCCTGTAGACAAGTCAGCACTTTTCATATCGTCAGCATCATACAGGTACTGTATATCTCGAAGTGTCATCATCAATAATATTTGGATCCCTGTATACACTACGGGACAAAATAATATCAGTCGCGTCTGATGTCCTGACAGTCAGTTACCATCTTCAGACAGACACAGAAACAACACTTCAACCAGCAGGTAAGTGTATCAAGCACGGCAAACTCTCTCAGATTCTGTCGTAGTAGAGGTTGCACAGGCAGCGACTTCATCGTTGCCATAGAATGTTGTCGATATATCTCTCTCGACAAACGAGGGACAATGTAATAAATATCCGAAAATACTACAATCTTGTCCACCACTCAACTCATCTTTCGTGCATTCCATATCGACTCCCTTCAGCGTGTCTACGCATCAGGCTCGTACCATGCCAACACTTTGTTGCGCATCGAGGTAAAGTCAATAGACCTTGCCAACTTTCAAGTTGCGCAATCTGGTCCAATCGTATTGCCTCGGCAAACTCGGATTGTGGATATCTCGCTAGTCACGAATTACACTACCACTCAGTATCATGGTTTCTTGCCAATCAATCTCTCTGAGTCTTTGGTATGCAAACGAGCACTAACGAGCAGCAAATGAGTTCGCGAGTGAAAACGTGGGGTCGAACCACGCTCCGAAACCAGTGTGGCGGTTAGCCTCTGAAAGCTAAACGCTAGCACAAATCTGTTCTAGTCTGTCTAGTTCTGTTGTTGCAAGATTGCAAATGATGTTGTCGAGAGGCAATTGATGAGAGATGTTTCACTGTTGTACTTAGGCAGTAGATGTTGTAATTGAACAAAGGAATTGTTAAAAGGTTCTGTCACCTCCCTCTACTGCACTGGGCTTAAATAGGTTTCAGCCCAGACTAGTTACGCCTGCAATGTGACGAGTACAGTCCTGCAACAATACATCAGGACATTGTACAGGTACTCGTTACGGATACCAATTCGTGCTTTTCCACATGATGGACGTATACTCGTGGGTACGTCGCTACTGCAATATTGTAATGGTGCTGATGCTACAGTACGACCAGTACCTCCCGGTACGTACAGATATGCATAATTAATCTAACTAGCCAGATGACGCGCCAGAACGAGCTCTTCAATGCAGAAGGAGCCGCGTCGTGAAATCCAATGCTAGGCAGGCCGTGTCTCGAGGACAGATGACGACGGTTGAGCAGCACCAACGCCTGACACGTAAGCGAAGCTTACATGCATAACTAGTCTGGGCTGAAACCTATTTAAGCCCAGTGCAGTAGAGGGAGGTGACAGAACCTTTTAACAATTCCTTTGTTCACTTACAACATCTACTGCCTAAGTACAGCAGTGAAACATCTTTTGCCTCTCGACAACATCATTTGCCATCTTGCAACAACAGAACTAGACAGACTAGAACAGATTTGTGCTAGCGTTTAGCTTTCAGAGGCTAACCGCCACACTGGTTTCGGAGCTCTTTGGTCGACTCACGCTTTCGTTGCTCGTTGATCTGCTCGACGTTGTTTGCTTGAATTGAGATGGCTTCTCTAGGAGCTGGACATTACGTGGTTTTAGTAATTCACGTCGGAGGAACTAAATCGTCGGACTTGAAGTTGGTGTTTCAGCGTGAGCCTCGTTCTGGTAAAACTTGGTTCCCAGCTGGCTCTGTCTTACCTAACGAAGAGCCTGTCGACGCTGCTATTCGCGAGTTACACGAGGAGACCGGTCTTGTTCTGACATCGGATGATTTGACGCTGTTGAGTGGTGAACCTGTTAACGTTACACTACCTCAAGGACGACAGCTTGTTTACGTGTACTCGGCATCTATTCCTGTCCTGTTTGCTACGAACAGCTTACGTACACCTGCTCAGGTCGAGCAGGCTGTTTTGGAGCAGTCGACAGTTAATCCGGATGGCACTTACGTCGTCCCGGAATCCATCAACATTGACGGTCTGACACTTACGCCTGCACAGAATGGGTTACTTCGTGCTAAGAAGCACAAGAGTGAATTACTTCACTTCGGTTACGTGGCTCAGTGGGAATCTTTTTATCGAGCAATGACACAACATGTTCCAGTCATGCAAGACGACACGTCTATCCCGAGACAGTTCCACATGTACCCCCGGTTTACGACGGTCGACTCTGGTTCTGTCTGGCTGCTGATTCGCAGACACATCAACCGACTGACTGGTGAAGGACCTACGGATTTACGAGTGGGAATGCCGATGCCTACCCACAACTTGGCTGGACTATCTGTGACTCTCACGGAGACTCAGCGTAAGGCTGCTATTACTTCACCGTACCAGGATGGTCGAGTGCCTAATGTACTGGAGGATTGGCTTGAAGCGCAGCCTCAGCGTTTTATAATGCTTGGAATTACGGCTGACTCGTACAATGCAGTGTTCTGGGTTACTTCACAGTTTTCTGGACACCTTGGTGGGTGGTGGTTGAACCGGAAAAATCAGCCTCCAATTCCATCTACGTACAACGAGCTTGTTGAGGAGTTACGCAAGTCGACGTTTCTTCCGAACATTCAGGACGACGCAATTAACGCTTTGATGAACTTTACGCAGAGCAACACGATGAGTTACGCGGTTTTCACTAAACAGTACAACGACTACTTACGTCGGTCTCGTCAACACCTGACAGCTGAAGTGCAGTGTGTACGCTTCATTAATGGCCTAGCGAACGATGCACTCAAGAAACTGGCTAAGTCACACCGAGCTCAACTAGGATACCAGACTACGCTAGTGGAGCTGCAAAACTTTTTGAATAACGTCGTGACAGATTCGCCGGAACTAGGCAATGCGAGGTCTGCTGCTGGACCTTCTGCCCAGCCTACACGCAAGCGCAACCTTGATGACCCTCTCGAGGATGCCTCTAACGTCTGGAAACGTAACAAAGGTGGCCGAGGACGTGGCCGCGGACGTGGACGTGGAGGTGGCAACAATGGTGGACGTGGTCAGACATCTGGTCGTGAAGATTTTAATTCGCTTGCAAACGCGATGACAGCTGAGGAGCGCAAGCGACACATGGACGAGGGACTCTGCTTCAAGTGCCACAAGAAGGGACACCGTTTGTTCCAATGCCCGGAGTTCAAAGGCAAGGCACCGATGCAACCTAAGAAGCAATGATGGTGGCAAGGCTGTTCTACAAATGAACTGGAGCAGCCGGCTACATCTACTGTTCATTCTGAGACACTGTTAGCGACAGAGGTCGTCGATACACCTTCGGCATCTCCATCGACTACAGTTGCGACACCTGTAACGCAAGTAGCAGGTCGTCGTCGTCAGACTAAGCAGAGACAGAGTCGTAAACCTGTAACCAGACGTTCAGTTGATTGGAAACTGGTTGACTCAGTCTTTGACCCTCTGCATGCACGATTCAACTTTACGTTGGAGGGATGTGCTGATGATGAAGGTCTAAACTCGCACGGTGACTTACCTCACTGTTCGCCGAGTGACTCGATTCTAGACAGAGACTTGACAGGAGAACGGGTGTTCATCAACCCACCCTGGGAGTTAGCTGAGCAGATAGCGCAGCATTTTGAGGATTGTCGTCGAACATCTCCGACATCTACGATGGCTGTATTTGTACTACCGAAGTGGGCGAAATTTACTCAGGTGACTAAGCACTGGAAACTTTATCAAGAATTCCCAGCAAGGACACAGCTTTTTACACGTCAGTCATTGGAGAACCCAGCGCAACAGGAGGTGGTTGCTCCAGCCCCTTGGCCTGTGCAACTGTGGTTAGTCGACGCAGATTGTGCGTTTAACGACTCTTCAGAACCTACAGCACCTGATCAACCCGACTCGGTACCAGTACCAACAGACGACTCGGAACAGTCCATCGCTACGCTGCAACAATTTTCTTCGCCAGCTACAGCACTACTGACTGACCTCACGGAAGCTCGCCCGTTAATTCGAACTGAGCTGACTGTGAAAACTCCTGATGGCGGACACCACATTTCTGGATTAGTGGACTGCGCAGCGACGCTTGACTTTGTGTCAGAGGACTTTGTACGACGCTTTGCTTTACAGACTCGGAAGTCTGCAAGTAAGACTCCAGTTCGACTCGCTAACGGACAACGAGTGACTTCTACTACAGTCTGTGACGTCACTTTTGAGCTGGCTCGACACGAATTTCACAGGACTTTTTACGTTCTACGTGATTTACGCACAGCTGATTTAATCTTGGGTTTACCATGGCTTGATGACGAACATGCCTCTTTACAATTTGGTACAACCAGAATTTTTACACTGATGGACGGTACAGCTGTGGAGACTACACTCGAGGAACGACGCCCTGAGTGTCTGCTGCTGTCATCTACGAAAGTTCAGAAACTCATGCGCAAGACGCGCCGCAGCAGAGGACGTCATGCTGATTTTTACGTCATCGAACTTACGTCAGCAGCTGAACAACAGACAGATTTCCACACTGGAGAGGAACTAACTGCAGAACAACGTGACAACTTCCGGTCGTTACTTTTTGAAGACTTCCCGGAGTTACTGCAACCTGTTGACTCTCCACCTGTAAGCCGACAGTGGGATCATCCCATTGAAACAACTGGCCCAATGCGACGTCAACGTCTGAACCGACTGTCACCAGCAGAGCGTGCTGAGCTTAATCGACAGCTCAAAGACGCAGTGGAAGCTGGTTTGATACGCCCCAGCTATAGTGAGTTCGGCTCGCCAATTCTATTTGTGCGAAAAGCTGATGGCTCGCTACGTCTGTGCATTGACTACCGTGGCCTTAACGAGGTTACGCGTAAGGACGCCTACCCACTTCCGAGAGTGGATGACACACTGGACGAACTTAAGGACGCGAATTTTTACACACACCTCGACCTCGCTTCTGGATTCTGGCAAGTTCGAGTGCGTGATCAGGACGTTCACAAGACGGCTTTTCAAACCCCTGATGGCTTAATGGAATGGGTCGCCATGCCGTTTGGACTGTGCAACGCACCAGCTACATTTCAGAGGATGATGAACGACATTCTTCGCGACTTTTTACATAAGTTCGTGACAGTCTACCTCGATGACGTCTGTATCTACAGTCGAACTCTGGAGGAACACCTGGAGCACCTACGTCTCGTGCTACAGCGATTCAAGGAGGAAGGGCTGAAATTACGCCTTAAGAAATGCTTTTTCGGATTGCAAGAAATGGAGTATCTGGGCTACACTGTGTCAGCCGGGAAAATTTCGGTTTCCACAAAGAAAGTCGAGGCCGTTGCAGACTGGCCAGTGCCCAAGACGCAGAAGGAGGTTCGCAGTTTCGTACAATTCTGCAACTTCTATGCGAGATTTATACACCATTTTAGCGACCTTACGGCTCCATTGACGGACTTACTGCGGAAGTCCCAGCCACAGAAGGTTACGCTGACGCCTGCCTGTTTGGAAGCCTTCGAGACTCTCAAGTTACGGCTCATTTCCGCGCCATGCCTGATCCTTCCGGAGGTCAGCTCGGACGCGACGTTCACCGTGGCTACAGATGCTTCAACAGTGGGGATTGCAGCAGTCCTGTTGCAAGACCAAGGGGGCGGTCTTCAACCAGTCTCTTACTGGGCGCGTAAGCTGAATCCAGCTGAGCGTGGTAACACTTACTCTGCGTACGACTTAGAAGCTTTGGCCGTATGCGAAGCTGTCAAGCATTGGAGGTGCTATCTTGAAGGCTGTTCTAAGTTCCTTGTCGTAACAGACCACGACACACTGCGGCATCTGCTCAGGCAACCAAACAACAGGCTGAACAAGCGGCAAGCAAGATACCTGCGGGATTTGCAACCGTTTGTGGGCTCGATGACACTTGCATATCGCAAGGGAGCTCTGAACGAAGCCGACCCGTTAAGCCGGCGTCCAGACTTCGTACCTCAGGCCACAGTACCCTTATTTTGGGATGGCGAGGTTCCGTCAGATCGAGAATTACGACGGAAGTCCCAGCTGCTGTTTGAAGACGCACAGTTAAATTTACTGACTGTTGACGCGTTGCAGCTGAGCCCTGAGTTCGCTGATCTCATTCGCGAGGGGTTCTCACAAGATTCGTTTTATGGGGACGATGGTGAGTGGACAAGAGACAGCCGGATAGAAGCCAGAGATGGGTACTTTTGGCGTCTCAATCGCCTCTGTATTCCACAGAACTCTGAGCTCCGACTGAGATTGATCGCAGAGCTGCACGAAAGTTCGTCAGCTGGTCACAGAGGAGTTGCTAGCACTCTTGCTAAAGCACTCGACAGATTCTGGTGGAAACGAATCCGCCAAGATGTGAAAGATTTTTGTGAACGCTGCGTCGTGTGCCGACGAGCGAAGATTCGACCGCAGATGGCCGCGACTCTTTACCCATTGCCTGTTCCACCCAGACCGTGGCACACAGTTGGTCTTGACTACCTGACACACTTGCCTGAGAGCAACGGCTTTAACAGTGTGCTGATTGTAGTAGACCATCTAACTCGAATGGCCCATTTTCTGCCATGCACAGAGTCGATTACTGCCGAAGAAACTGCCACTTTGTTTTTACAGGGAGTCTACCGCTTACATGGACTACCCCGTGTGCTGGTCAGTGACCGTGACCCGAAATTTGTCAGCGCTTTCTGGCAGACACTCTGGAGACGCCTTGGAACGCGTCTGAACATGTCTACCAGCCGACACCCAGAAACAGACGGACTGACAGAGCGTGTGAACAGCACGTTTCAGCAGCTTCTTCGTTGCTTCTGTTGCTATGATGGCTCTGACTGGTCGACACTTTTACCTCAAGTGGAGTTTGCGTACAATGCTTCGCGTGCACTCGGAATTGAGCACACACCGTTCGAGGCTAACTTTGGTTTTTCTCCTGAGGAGCCTCCTGACCTGCTCTTCAGCATGCGACCATCGATTCCAATTTCGCAAGACGCAACAGAACGGTTGAGATTGTTACAGGAAGTGCACAGCCTGGTACGCTCTGTGTTACAGCTACATAAGGACGAGATGCAAGCGCGTACAGAACCGTCTACAGCGCCACACTTCGCTAAGGGAGACAAGGTGTCAGTCGTCACAGCAAATCTTTTTCTCAGAGGACAACCGAACAGGAAACTCAGAGACAGACAGCTCGGCCCTTTTCCAGTGGAGGAGCAGATTGGAAAACACAGTTACAGATTGAAACTACCAGCGACAGTACGCTTACATCCTGTGTTCCATGTTAACAACTTACGACCCTGCTCTACCGCTCCGCTACGACCAGCTGTCCCGGTAACTGTACCTGAAGGAGACGACGAGGAGTTCGACGTCTCACACATCTCTGCTGTGTGCATCAAGTCGCTACCTGGGCGACGAGGCAAATATTTGCTCTTCATGACGCACTTCAGTGATGACGACATTCCACCTGTCTGGCACCGGTTGAACGAGGTGCATCGAACAATTGCGTTACAAGAATTCTTGGAGACGCCCCAATGGCGCAAGTTCGCCAAGACTCAGGCGTACAATGACTTCATGCACGCTCACCCAGCGCGCATTCCTGAGTCCCAGTAACTGCTTCAGTAAAGGAGCCAAGAACCACGGAGGTCTGCCTCGCGGCGGCCTCATTGATCTGTCAAGAGGGGGAGGGTACGAGTGTGACGAGTACAGTCCTGCAACAGTACATTGCAGGACATTGTACAGGTACTCGTTACGGATACCAATTCGTGCTTTTCCACAGGATGGACGTATACTCGTGGGTACGTCGCTACTGCAATATTGTAATGGTGCTGATGCTACAGTACGACCAGTACCTCCCGGTACGTACAGATATGCATAATTAATCTAACTAGCCAGATGACGCGCCAGAACGAGCTCTTCAATGCAGAAGGAGCCGCGTCGTGAAATCCAATGCTAGGCAGGCCGTGTCTCGAGGACAGATGACGACGGTTGAGCAGCACCAACGCCTGACACGTAAGCGAAGCTTACATGCATAACTAGTCTGGGCTGAAACCTATTTAAGCCCAGTGCAGTAGAGGGAGGTGACAGAACCTTTTAACAATTCCTTTGTTCACTTACAACATCTACTGCCTAAGTACAGCAGTGAAACATCTTTTGCCTCTCGACAACATCATTTGCCATCTTGCAACAACGGAACTAGACAGACTAGAACAGATTTGTGCTAGCGTTTAACTTTCAGAGGCTAACCGCCACAGCAAGCTTAGCTTACGTGTCAGGCGTCAGTGCTGCTCAACCGTCGTCATCTGTCCTCGAGACACGGCCTGCCTAGCATTGGGTTTCACGACGCGGCTCCTTCTGCATCGAAGACGTCGTTCTGGCGCGTCATCTGGCTGGTTAGATTAATTATGCATATCTGTACGTACGGGGAGGTACTGGTCGTACTGTAGCATCAGCACCATTACAATATTGCAGTAGCGACGTACCCACGAGTATACGTCCGTCCTGTGGAAAAGCACGATTTGGTATCCGTAACGAGTACATGTACAATGTCCTGCAATGTACTGTTGCAGGATTGTACTCGTCACAACAGCATCAACAGTGCCCTCCTGAAAAGCTTCGGGAAGATAGGAACCCAAAGTGCCATGAAGAGCAGCAGAAAGACGTTGCATGAATTCACGTCGCACATCCCCCAGAAAACGCCGAAACGGAACATAACTAGAAGTTGGTTGAAGTATCCCTTCAATTAATCCGCCTGTCAGCTTTCATCATTTGCTGTAATCCATATACGACAATGAGCAATTGAAAGGATATGGTCAATATGATTTTGTGATATATTTTTAATCCATGGTAACAAAATCAGTCATGTATTAAATGATGTGCTTGACAAATCCTTTCTGAAATCATGTGATTTATTTATACCGATGATAGCATAGCGCGTAGCGTCTAATTTGATAGTGAGGTGGAGTTTCTCCGTCAGTTTCATATAAACAATTCGTACGCCAGCTGTCTCTATACTCGTAATACATTCGTAATGAATGCGTAGCCGATATCGCTGCTCAATTTCATATAATTTCCGAGTTAGCGACAGCGGGCGAGATCGTGAGATCTAGCGAGATCTCATTGTCGCCGAATATTCTTGGAGCGATACAGATCGTTGGATTCCTGCCCCTGCCGGTCGCGAGCATATTTTCAAAGAAATATCTAATCTTTCGCGGATGGTGGCAAAGTTTACCACATTTACAAAGAAAGCAGTGATAGAAAGCAGTAAACCACATTACCCTCCCACTTTCCCTGTCCGTGCTCATCTAGTTTTTCTTGTAACCATACACAAAGCAGTGATAGAAGGTACATGATATCGGCCGCCAGGAACATGTGACTGGCTGAAAAATAGGTGCACCGGCCAAAACGATGTACCCGGCACTTTACTGAAGGATGTACCGAGTATAATTCGAATATATCGGCTCAAAATTGTTTGATTAATTTCGGCTCAAGTCCGAGGAACAGGGAGATCGATGTGAATTATTGCAAACCCGTACCATTCTCTTAAGTTGCAGCGTTTATTACTGGTTTCTTGCATATTTTAGCATGCTGACGTCACAGAGCTGTGTCAACAGTGGACTAAATGATGTCATCAGCGAATAATCGAGAATATATAAATTTACCGCCGCGCCGCCGTATCGCAGTATACGCGTCCACGGTGGTCCACAAGGCTGAAGGTGTTAAATCGAGAATAATCGCGACGAGGATTACCGCCTGTAGCAGTACTGTGACTACTGAACTTGCTGCCGGTGACGGGTGACTCTACCCGCCCGGTGGGCACGTGGAGCTGTCATTCTCAAACCGGCAGCCGCTACCCCTTCGCCGGCGACCGCTACCAGGTTCCGGCACTAAGCAGGGAAAGGCACTTTGTCACGTACTCTACGTGCGGTTTCTCTGTCGCCTTCGACTGCGGCGCAGTTCTCGTGTATTTTACTCCGTTCTCCCGCTCACCTTCTGGAACCCTCCTCCCCGTCCTCACTCGTCCTCCGCCGACCCTTCTATCCACGCGCACCCGTTGCCGCCTCCTCCGCTACCATGCAGCTGCCTTCTAGTCACCGCCGCTTCCGCAGCGAAAGTATGGAGCCTGGTGGGCGAAATGGTCCGTCCTGCGCGGACATTGTGCCGCTGAAAAAACCCGCGTTAGAGCACTTTCCAGCGGCGGCCGGGGCGCCAGCAGCGGCCAGCTCTGCTAACGAGTCAGCCGTGGTACGGACTCTGGACAATATCCAACCCACCAAACGCATTCGTACCTTACACCTGCACATTATCTGCAGCACAGCACCGCACAGCCTCTCTCCACGTTCTTTAAATTTAGATATCAATGCCCACGACTGCCTGCACACTTGGGTATGATAGGTATGTGTTGGCCGCGGCTTAGTATTACGAAGACTATTTACGGTATATTTTACATATTTTTCCGTGTGCAATAAACGCGTTGAGTTGGGGAGGGCTGGTTTTGAGCTGTTTTATCCCAGCCTTACCGTGGCTCGAACACTTTTGCTTTAACTTATGTTTTTGCTCCGACTTGAAAGAGCGAGCTAGTGAAAACCTACTGGGACCGCTGGTGGCCTTTGCACGGGTCTATTCCGAGTGTCGAGTTGTGTACGGTCGAGGTTATTTTGGTTTCTTCGCTGTTGGCGGCAGGACTGAGTGAACTCCCCCCCCCCCCCAAAGCACCTGTAGACGTAGACCGATACCGAAGCAGCACCCAGTCAGCGACATTCTCAGCGGCTCCCTTCGCCGGGGTTGCGCAAAGTCCTTACTGAAGTATTGGTGTGTATTGTTTTTGCCTGCGCAGATTGTGGTCCACCAGCCAACGCCGCCCGACTTTCCTATCGGACACAAGGAAACGTTGGCACTGGTGCGTGAGCCCATAATTTCGGTGACCAGTTATCGATTTAATCATGAAAGTTATTTTTGTCGGGATTGACGAGCTATGGAAAGACCGCATTTGTGTTTGGAATGGTACTGTGCTGAAGGTTATGGTGTGTTGTGCTGGGTAGGCGGACAGCAATGCGGCCCGTCTCGGTGCCGACCTCATTCACGACACGCTCGAGGCGCTGCCCGTGAAGCCGCTTCAGATTGTGCAGACAGCGAGGCCGGAGGTTCAGTGCTCGTTGGTGGGAAGGACGGCGACAGGGGAGACGGTGGTGGACATGAAGGTGGTGCATTCCTTTCGTGCCAACTACAACACTGAGTTGATCTTGGCTGCCAGACTTCGGCAAGAGGAGGAGGGTGTCATCGAGCGCCCCCCCGAAGTAGATCACCTGCACACAGGACCGGACGGGCTGCCTTACCGGAGAGGGCACCAGGTGGGTTTTCGGGCGTGATGCTGTCCTTCGCCACTGCACACCCATACTTTTTGCTTGGACGCCATATCATTCAATTTTTGTCCCTGCGTTTGTGATGCCATCCGCTGATCAGTCGATCTGCCTTTTGCGTAGATGTATCTTAGCGATATTGCAGATGACGAGAGAATTGATGACGGGGAAGAAACCGCGTGCATTGTGCCCTACGCTGGAAGAGACGGGGAGGGGAAGTGCATAGAAGGCAACTGTGAGTGGATGGTGGACGCTTCCAAAGTTTTTCTCAGCCGCCGTCTTGCAGTGGGCGGGTTTGCTGAGGTATGTTCATTTGCGGGGTGACTGGCATTGGTGAAGTGGTTGCGTGGGCAGCAATAGCGTTGCTTATTATTTCGTGATTTGTCCGTGGGATAGGTGTTTCTGGGGCAGTATGAGGGGACGCGAGTGGCGGTGAAGCGTCTACTTTCGCAAGCCAACCAGGAGGAGTTTCGGAAGGAAGTGCGGATGTTTGCTCACCTGCGTCACCCCAACTTGCTCCTGTTTATGGGCTACACCATCCAGCCCACACTGTCCATCATCACCGAGTACATGCAGCGTGGTAGCTTGTTTAGCATCCTGAGCAAGAGGAAAGCCCCTCTGGAGCCCAAGCTGCAAAAGTCGGTGGCCTTGAGCGTTGCCCGTGGCATGGTAACCCCCCCCCCCCCCCCCCCCCCCACCTCCGGGCCGCCGCTGCCCATATTGTGGTATTAATAATGTTGCTATTATTGCGTTGAAATAGTATGAAATGGGAATCTTAGATACTATGGGGCACCTACAAGTGATGTCAATCTCGCTATACCAATTTGGACACATAAGTTCTTGATGGCGGTAAATTGTAGTAGTCAGGGTAGGTATGTATATCATGTGTTATTTGCAAACAAAGTCTTATTTGATCCGCGTCTTGGGGAAGTGCTACACTTGGTTGGGCCTGTCAAAGCATGAATTTTGTGATATCAGGGAAATAGTCAAATCAAGAATGAAACCATGATATGTATAATGATTGTATTTTATTTTTGGTGCTTACTGGATTTGTGTGACGATTGTGCAACAGACGTACCTGCACAGCCGGGAGCCTCCCATCCTGCACCTCGACCTCAAGAGCGCCAACATTTTGGTTGACAACTCTTGGAAGGTCAAGCTCGGCGACTTTGGGCTGTCTCAGATCCGAACCAACACCTTCATGTCCAGTGCTGCGTCGGCGGGCGGAACACCGCAGTGGATGGCGCCCGAGGTGCTGCGCAGCGAGAGGTACGGAGAGGCCGCAGACGTGTACAGCTTCGGTGTGGTGCTGTGGGAAGTGATCACGGGGAAGGCACCCTGGGAGGACATGCACCCTATGCAAGTGGTGGGGGCTGTGGGGTTCCAAGGGCGCATGCTGCCGATGCCCACCGACCCGGAGGCTGATCCCGCACTGGTGGAGATGGCCATGTGGTGCATGAATCACAACCCCGCCCGGCGCCCCACTTTCCGCACGATTGTCGACGCGCTTGACGCAAAGTTCAACCATCAACCTCACGAGCCGAACAGCGAGACACTGACCGACCACGTCAAGGTATGTACTGATGAGTAGCAATGTATGATGTTTTTGGAGGCGTCTACGTGATATTAGTAGGCCTGTATCGAACACATGCAACTCATGATAGGTTGTTGTTGTCATTAATGAACCGAGCCCTAGTCTTTGTTGTCGCTAATTATGGTTTGTTGGATTTCAGGCGCGTCTTGAGCACGATCTGTCCATGGAAAGCGATCTATCTCACGTGAACCTATCGGGTTCCTCTGATCGGACGGGGCAGAGTGGGGGAGGTACAGGGTCATCAGGGCAACCGCAGCCGACGGCCATGGATATCGGTTCACCGTTTGCAGCCTCCCCTGCAGCCTCCCCCGCAGCGGAGCCCCAACCCAAGCTGTATGGTCTCTACCGCGTCCCCTCTGTCCCCGGGCAGCAGCAGGATGGGGCCGTGGGCACTGCGGCCCCTGGTCCGGGGCCAGGTTCGAATCCACCGTGGGCAGGCGCCAGTGCGCAGGCAGTTGCACGTGCCCCATCCATCGTATCCCCATTCGCTGCCGTCGACTCCCCCTTCTCCGTGGCCGTCGCCCCCCGTCCCCCCCTCCCACAGCGCGTTCCCTCCATGGTGTCGCCATTCGCCGCCTTCACTGAAGTGAGCAAGCCGCCTCCTGCTGGCTTGGCGAACAATGCAGATCTGATAGAGGGGGACCCACGCAGCTCTGCGGTCTCCATCAACACCGTGAGTAGCAGCGAGCCGGCGTTACCGGCGACGCCAGGTCGAGAGGAGTACGAGGACGGTCGTCCATTAGTCGACATCAGCGCAGCCGGGCTGACCTCCGCCACCTCCTCATCCTCCTTCCAGTCCGCGTCCTCCACCTCCTCCTCCCTCTCCTCCCCTTCCTCAGCCACCCTCCCCGCCTCCCGCCTGCAAATGCCCTCCATGGTCGCCTTTTTCGCTGCGGAGCGCAGCTGCTGTGGGGGAGGGAAAGGGGGGCACGGGGGGAAGGGGCTCCCCCGCGGTGGCCCCGGACGTTGCCACTTTAGCAAAAAGGGGCGCAGCGCCCCCACGAGTGTGGACACCTCTATGTTGAATGTGGAGGCCATCTCGGTTGAGGTGGACAATATGGACCTCGTTTCAGTGGACGATGTGGGGCACACCTCCTGCGCATCGCCGTGCAAGCTCAAAAGGGCGCTGGAGGCGATGCGTGCGGGATGGAGCTGCAGGGCGCGTGCATGATCAGTCAGCTGAGACAGCGGGTGATCTCCGTCCCTGAGCCTTGGTCCCCCCCGCACATTGGAGTGCCCCCTCGAGATATGGGAATAGCCGCACACATTCTTTTTTGTGTTAGCTTGCATTAATCCGCCTGAGCGTGTACAAAATTCAAACTTGTATTAAAAAAATGTAAGTGGGGAGCGCCAGGCATCCCCTTAAAAACATCAGTCCTTTAAGTCACAATACTAAAGCATACATACGTAACCCAAGTTATGGTCCATCGACATGTTGTCCTACCGTACCACAGCCGCATCGTCGCTCCTATCCCACACTTGTGCCAAACCGTATAGATTTGCGGCGGGTTGGGGGTTTGGAATAAAGTTTGTCATTTCGTCTCGCACCGCTGCTGATGCAACTGCAATCAGTGCAAGTCTACTGATGATGCAAATCAGCCGCGAGGCAAAATTAACTTGCATCGCTTTCAACTCGGCTACATGCTCTTGCCTCTTACATTTGTAACCTTGACAAAAGAGAGGGTGGGGAAATGCAACTTTGAATCCCAAAATGCCTAGTACCATTACGCTCCGGCAGAATATGACCACCGGGCACGGCCCACCTGCAGCGTGTATGCACACGACAGAGGACTAAGAGGGCGTGCACGACCCTCACCACACGTCGCGGTGATAGCGGTTAGTGTCAGACAGACGTTGCACCGCAGCTGTGGCCGCCTCCTTCTCACAGCCTTCCACCTCCTGCACCACTTCTATAATTGCGGCATGCACGTCACGCGCCATGTGCTTGGCGTCACCGCAAACGTACAGCACCCCACCCGCATCTTCGCGCAGCAGCGGCCACACGGACGCGGCACGCGCGCGGAGGTGATGCTGCACGTAGTCCTTCCGCTGCGGGTCCTGCCGGCTGAAGGCAGTGTGCAGCTCGCTCAGCGCACCGTTGGCTACAAAGCTCTGCAACTCCTCCTCGTAGATGTAGTCCTTGTGCCGGTCTCGACAGCCAAAGAACAGAATGGCAGGGCCTGCAGTACATCACATTGCCCTCAGCGCAAATAGCAAAGGTACACAATGTGAAACAAAAAGACGCCGCTTGCGCATTTAAATCTGGCAGAAGTAAATGACAACGCGCCTTCGCTTCGATTGCGGATTGAAAGAAATGCATATATATCGCCGAACACGGAGTTTAAATACAATCGATATTAGCGTATAAACCCACAGCACTATGAAAGTTTCCTTGAAGTCAGTTGATGATATCACGGCCAAACCCTATAACCACCCAGACAGATATGCGTGACAGGTGGCCGACTAGAGTGACACGTATGCCATCGCTTTGCAGGAGAGCATGCCAAGAGAGCTATACTGCTGGTTGTGTGATCAATTCATGCAATGTGCTTACGATGACTTCCGTCAAAGTACTTTAATGAAGCAAATTGTCCAGGTGGCTGTTGATACGCTGTTTTAGTTGGAAGCCTGTCAATTAGTAGCGTAACCGTGTACTCGATGCTATGCCATGCGAACAGAAGGTCTATGCATAGGGACATACCGAGGGTGACGCCAGTTGCCGCCTGTGCAGTACGCGCCTGAAGAAACCCTCGAAAGGGTGCCAGCCCAGTGCCGGGGCCCACCATCACAATTGGGGTGGAGGGCTTGCGGGGTAGCTTGAAAGTGGAGGTGCGCAGGTGGAGCGGGAGGGAACCGCCCATCGATAGGCCGGCCAACCAATTGGACGCCACGCCCTTATGATGCCGCCCGCCAGGCGTGACCTCGTCCACTACGGCAGCGGTGATGGAGAGGGTAGGCTTGGGGGCGGTGGCGGTGGGGGCAGAGGAGATGGAGTAGTAGCGGGGCTGCAGGCGAGGGGAGATGGAGCCGAAAAAGACGCCTAAGCCGGGGCGTGCCGAGGGGAAGGCCTGCATGACGTCCAGCAGGGAGCGCTGCGCGGTGGTGACGTACGCCGCGTAATCTGCCTTTCCCTCTGGTTTCGCCATGGCAGAGAGGCGGGAGGCCTCCTGCGGGCGAAGGCAGTACATACCACGGTCACCCAATGCCTTTTTAAACTGAGCATGATATGTTTTCCATTTCACCTCCCTTACCACCATTCACAATGCAACCACACATGAATATCAAACTCCTTAATACAGAGAAAAAAACTGTATCACGCAACTCCCCCCCCCCCCCCCCCCCCCCCAAAAAAAAAAAAAGAAAAGTAAAAAATAAAAAACATTCCCTTACAGAAACTGCCAGCCAATCCCCTGATCGTGCATGAACAAGCTGAGCAGAGATACAATTTTTCAGTATCTTGGTGTACTGATGCGAGTGAGTGTGTAGAACAATAAAAGTTGGTGCATGCTGTGCGCGTCCCACCTTGGGGTCGGCTGCAGTGGTGGCCAGCGCAGCCAGGGCAGCGCGGCTGGGGGCACCCAAGAGGTCGGCGTGATGGGTGAGCAGCGTTCTGAGATGAGCCGGGGTGGGCGGTGGAGGGGGAAGCAGCTCCCCCAGTTCGCCTTCCGGAAGCGCCAGCCTCACCATCGCATCCAGTGGGACACCCAACAGTAGCGCCGCCAGCGCCACAGCCTCCGGTGGGTTCTCAGGGTGAACCCCCACATGGTCGCCCGCGATGTAACTCTGTGCAGCCGAGCTCAACTCCACCTCTACGTGCACACAGCTGCGCCCACTGCTCGGTCTGCGGTGGCGGGGAGAAAAGCAAAATATTAGCAAAAAGCAACACAACTTCATACCTCTACTTATGTCAAGCATGCGCGGGTGCGCGTGCGTGTACGTTTGCGCCGGGTGGGGCGAGGAGCACATAAACTCGAGTGGATGGGCGAGGGAAAAAGCGGGTGGATGAGTCAGTGAGAGAATCTTTGAGTCAGTGGATAAGTGAGCGTGCGACGTAGTAAGTATGTGTGGGATGTAAATATGTTAGTGGTTGGTGGAACGAGGAGTTGACCAGTGTGCTAGTTCGCACTGGAAGTGATCACGAGGTGAAACAAAAGGCTGGCCAAAGACGTAGGCTGCTTAACGGCGGGATATGCGGTTTTCACCTGTGCAACTCACGGACTTCCAGCACACGGCCACGACTGATACCCTTACCGCTTGCATGCGCATCCATCGACCCCGCTTCCACGCCCTCCTCCACAACTTCCGCCTCGTACGACAGCGGCCCCATCTCCCGCGCAGCAGCGCCGCCACCTCCGCCCCCCAGCTGCGCGCCAAGAGCGGTCCACAGCGCCGTGCTCCAATTTTCCAGGTCCTCCTCGATACACTCGTCATCATCACCCAGGCCGATAGGCGCCAGACGCTCGCCACCCAGACGCCCCAGTGATTTGTCCAGCTATAAAAACAGGGAATCAAGGGGGAAGGGGAGATTCAACCGACAGGCCCATATCCGCCCCCTCTTAATATCCCCACTGCGATGAGCTGAGAGGCGAGTAGAGTGCTCTGCTTGTGAGGTTTTAAGTGATGCAGTTATGCACGGGTTGGTGGTAGCGAGCGCACCTGTTTGCCTGTGGCATTGAAGTGCTCGTA
This sequence comes from Tetraselmis chui, assembly GCA_026401115.1. Lineage (NCBI taxonomy): Eukaryota > Viridiplantae > Chlorophyta > Chlorodendrophyceae > Chlorodendrales > Chlorodendraceae > Tetraselmis > Tetraselmis chui. The sequence goes on from JAPMLY010000593.1 coordinate 116,363, forward strand.
CTGGCGGTTGCCAAGCCCAAAGACAGAAAAGTGTTTCCCAAGGAAGGGCTCATGGTCGGCCTCCTCCTACAAGCAGCACCGCAGTAGCGACCAAGGCCGTCACAGCCCGCAGGTAGTAGCTTTTCCGCTGACAGGCAAGTGGACTTCGCACTCAGTGATAAAGTGAGCGAGTGTGTGGGTGCGTGGGTGGGTGGGTGGGTAGATGACCAAGCCACCAAGTGTTTGAAGGTTTTAGTGACTACAAATAACGGGTGAACATTTGTTGATAGAGTGAGTGGTATCTGCGACCGAAGCGAGCGAAGGAGCGAGTGGATGTGTGGGTGTGTGAATGTGTCAGTGAGGGACCGGTGAGTGAATGGCAGAGCGAGTCAGGACGTGCATGAGTGAATGCATGTCAAAATGGGTGAATGTTGGACGTGGTCGCTAGATAGAAGAGTGAGAAAGGGAGCGTGCGGGTGACTGAACGACTGAACGGGTCAACGCGGGACCGAGTGAATGAATGAAAGAGTGAGTGAGTGAGCGGGGGGGTGAGTGCATGACTGAATGGGTCAATGGGAACGGGTCGGTGATTGAAAGAGTGAGAAGGGAAATGAGTGCGTGAGAGAGTGGGTTGCCCACCTCTGCCTGTAGCCACTCCACAAAGTCTACCGCCGTATCAGTGGGCTCCCCGTCGCCATAGGTTGCAAAAAGTAAGATCAATACATCCGCCTGCGTAGAAAAACAACCAGACAAGCTCAGCAAACCTTGCCTCTGGGCATAAACAGGCAGTGCCTGGCTGACTGGAAACAGTGGTTTCCCCGAGATAGGGCGGAAACGCGCACCTTCGGCGTCTCTGCCTTGAAGTCGAAGTCCTCAATATCAGCAAGGTGCACATGCGCCTGCTCACTGAAGCGGCTGCTGACTTCCGCGCCAATTTTCTTAGCGAAGCGCTCCGCTGTCCCCGTCTGCGTCCCGTACAGCACCAACACCTGCGCAGCCGCGCTCTTCACGTCCTCCACGCCCCCGTTGGTTGACTGCGCGGGTGCGGAACGTGAGGGGGCGACCTCGCTGACTGTGTCGCCGTGACTGCTAAACCGGTAAATGAGCAGGGCGAGGGAGGCCACGAGGACCACGCCCGAAGCCGCCGCCACTACCGACACGTGCGCTGTTGCGTCTTCCTCCATCGTGTTAGCACTGTGACGGCAGTAACAGCACCGGGGTCAGCACGGCGGGCTGCTGTCGTCACACGGCCAAAGAACCGATACAATAAAACAACCGCGAGGAGTGGATTATATAGCCACATGCTGAAACGAAGGTTTCCCTAAAACACACACACCGCAGGGCTGCCGTTGTTTGTGGGTATCGCAGTTGGCGAGGCGCGGGGTACGTGGGGAGTCGCGCGGGAAAAGCCCACGCTGCGTGCCTCCGAGTAGAAGTTGACAAGCACTTTTTCACCATAGTCTTCCAGTGCATTCTAGCAGTTTTGAAGATACTAAAGGTACGGACTCCGTATGACGGAGAAGGTGAGGCACGAACAAATGGCAAGCTACTGTTTCAAGGTGGAGAAGTCACCTGCTATGCGGGAGAGGCGACTGAGTGACTGACTGTGCTGCGACGGCCGAGCAACGATCTTCGGATAGGGGAGCAGAATTGGTGAGTGCGAGTCGGTCGACACACCAGTACTCCTGATCTTACTGAGCCAAAGGTTGATAGCTGAGTCTCGCCGGTTCTGACGGTCTCCACTGCTGTGTATACCTGAGGTGTTCGGCTCCGAGGTCACGCCAGTAGGTGACGCGAACTTGCGTGGCGTTGCCAGCCCCGAGTGCCAAGTGCCCCAGTGCCAACTGGCCGGCCACACGGCAGATTTCCAGCAAAGCACCGTGGCCGCGTGTCATCCCTGAAATGTCATTATTCAAGCGATCGCATATCAATAAATTCTCAGTATAAGGCCGATTCTTAGGTGAAACTTGCCTCCATCCGCGAAAGACAAGGAGAGATGATCGCAGCATCAAATTCGCAATAAAAAATATCAAACAATGACGTACGGGTATCTGTACCGTACTTGGGGTACGATATATCGCGCTAGACTTACCCGTAGTTTGCAATTGATTGCAATACTGCATTCCTGTATTTTACACTCTTCCAATAAAGTCCGTTAATGGCGCGGTCCGCATTTAATTACCCGCCGCTCACTGCCGCGATGGCTATGCAACTCAATTGGGGTTAGAATTATGATTTGCGAACAACACACCACGGCGCGTTGTTCACTGACCTAGACACCGCCTCTATCGTCACGCCCCAATTACTGCGGGCACACACATTGGATTTGCGGACCCTACTTTATTTTGCCGGCCGAATGTCGTGCATGCGCGTGTCATGCACGCACGCCTCTATGTATGCATAGCTCGGCAAACGCAGTGTTGCGACAAGCCGGGAAACTAGTCGACATTGGGTTCTCAACATGCTTGCATAATTGCGCTAGTATCCACCGAGTGTGTTATGCCCGACGGTCTACATAGCGGCGACTCCGAGAATGGCATGTCGTGTGAACTTGGTTTTCTTGCAAAGCGCCCGGGAATGCATGCAAACAAGGTGCACGGGCTAGGGACCTATTGGGCTTGAGGGGCGCTTGACTTGCAGTGTAAGCACCCTAGCGCGCGGGTCGCTGGCCTTTTAAGCTTGCGCACCACCGGGCGTGAAAAATGGCGGGGAGCTTTCAAAGTACCCTACCTAGCACGGGCTTTTAATTGGCCTATGTACAGCAAATTAATGGCACGGCACCATGCCATCATGGGGCATGAAATAGGCAACGCCGTGAAGGGGACTAATATAGAGCGCTTATTGCTGAGTGTATTCGCGAAGCGGGTGTGCGGGTACCCGTACCGCATTGTTGAAGTATCTACAGCCGTGTACACAATCCCAGATTGTACTGGTACTGCATCTTGTATCACATAGCAATATCAGACAGTTACGGGTATATTCTGCCCGTACAGCACGCATTATGAATCGAAAGGCAGCTGTCAGTCATAGTTTACCATCATAACTGCCAGCCATAACAGCACCGTCTAAGCACAGACAGTGGCCTGATAGCAATGAGGCTGCGCCCTCCTGACATGGAACATTATTTATAGTCACTCTCAGGTGACTCTTGTAACCATTCTCTTTCTCACTTTCACCTTTCAGTCTCAGTTACCCTTGCACCTTCTATAGGTTATGGGCCCTCACACGAAGTAACTTAGCTAACTCGTCGAAAAACACCATCAGCGTACTTTTTAGCTTTGTTAGACTTCCAATACAACACAGAATAGTGTGCTGATCGACAACAAGGGTAATCCAACAAGGAACGGTTCAACAACCCCTACACAAACTTTCGTAATTTCAACTCATTACTAGTTTCTTCATAACACAGATCTCGTATTGCTCTCTGCGACCAAATTCTAAAGTCAGTAGCAATAGTACCTCAAAAATCGTTTTCTCAACGCCTCAACACATCCTTGTGCGCGATTTTACCCGTTGACAAATACCTTTCACTCGTTGCGCCTAGATCTTAAAGTCAACAGTGATACCTTTCGAAAATCTTTATCGACAATCGACAACAGATACCATCATCGACGTCGAAAATTTTCAATTTTTCTTTGTCCGGAAATACTACTAACCTCTAACCTCACTCCAAGCCTTTTCAATGTCGTCCCCTTCCTCTCCTTCACAGGCAGACAAAAATGAATCATTACTATCGGCCTTCATGGAACAAGTTACCATGTCAGCCCAGTCTTCTAAGAAAATCATTGATACCAACAAGACCCCCAAACTCCCGGAAAAACCTACATGGTCAGACATGATTGCTTGGGTGCACTCCTTCAAGGACTTCACACGTTCTCATAAGTTCGATGCAGCCTTGTCTGGCAAAGGCACACCTGCCAACGAGCGCGACCTGTTCCATTGTCTTTCTGCAGCCGTGCGACAGTGCAAGGCAGCCCACACGGAGATCGAGCTCGCCCTGCCTATCAACGTACTGGATGATGACACCACTTCCGAGACCTTCCATGGGACCTTGGCATGGCGCAACATTATATCATGGATTAAATTGGAAGAAAATCGCGCTGCGTGTCTCGCCAGCACAGTTCTAATGTCTCGGCAACTTCCGTCGCAGCACATTATCGAGTTCATCAACAGCAAAGATGCAGCATGGCGTACCCTCATTCGCTTGAGCAGAGGTTGCAGTGACCAGGCCTTTGTTGACCACCATGTTATCCCACACATTGATGGCGCGGCTTATCCCAACCTCCGCATCTTTCTCAAACGTCACCGCCGTATGAATCCGGACGAACCGTGGGCAACTTTTCGTAACATCATTCTTGAAGACCCCGTTGCAGAGCGAGACGACCCTGTCGAAATCTGTCCTCCTGTCACGGCTTTTGTGGCTTCAGCTACCCCACGCCAGGCCCAGCACCTTGATAATCCTCGTCCTGTGAGAAATCCCTGCGAGAGATGTGGCAGATCAAACCATAATCATTCACGGTGCTGGCAACGCAGACACGTTGATGGACGACCCTTATCCGATCCACCCCCGATGACGCGACCTGGACCCCCGACTCGACCAACTGCGAGGAATGATTCTTGGTCCACGGATGGCACGCAGGGAAATAACATGCAGCGCCCGACACCGTCGGAACCTCGGGTCATGCTTTCGGCTGGACAACCAGTAGGCTATGTGGATTATGAGGTCTTCTGCTTCGCCATGACCACGCCAGTATTGCGTGACATATCCTCCCCAAGCTCTGGGTACGACTTTCCACCCATGATATTCCATGAGCCACAGGTGAAACCCCGGTCCCAAGACTTCACAGAGCCGGTGTATACGTACTTACCTTCAGCTCTCACAGCCTCCGCCAGCATGCCTGCACCAACGGACCCGCAGCCTCTCGTTCGCGACTCCTTATGCGTGACCCCTGATACCACTGCGGTTGTACAAACCAGTCCACCACACACTCAAATCGATGATACACCTACCAGCGCTGCTATGTGGGATTGGAGCATGGTTCCCTCCGCCGTGACCACTAACTCGGCATCCACGGCCAACAGTCTCCCGGATCTCACCGAGGCTTATCACCCGGACGATTACACCACCGAGTCGCCGCGTAGCCCTTTCGATTGCTGGACCTTTGCGCTGTCAGCACCGGCGCCGCGAGACACGATTTCTGTTACATTGCGCGACACCCCTGTCACACCACTGCCAAGACACATCGAACACTGGGTCAGTTTCTTCTCCGGCGGGCTGGTACCGCTACTGGCGGGTCATCTGCAAACAGGAGGAACGGTGGGCATTTTCTCTGGCACCTGTGATTCTCCCGATGCGCTCGCAATTCTGGATCAACGTCTTCTTGCTCTCCATGCCATCTACCCCCTGGGGCTACCGCGTTCTGCCATCTCTCGGTGGAGGGAGCGCTTACCTGGTTCAATATTGACCACCCCCTTCTCATCATTGACGGCCCTTCCACCAGTTACTTTTCTCGAGACTGGACAATGCTACCCTCCGGACAACTACGAGTCTCTTCATTCCATCCTGAAACATATCAGGTTTTTGGCCGATACTCAGATGAATTATCCCACTTACCTTATTGAGGGCGGCAACGAGGACGAGACCCTTCCAGACATTATTGGAGCATTGGGCACCCCTTTACGCGTCAAGGCTACTTCACTTGGTTCAACAGCTACTCGAGATACGATTGTGTGGACTAATTTTGGACGACAATGGGAGATTATGGATCACTATATCAGCATGAGGACCCCCCCCAAGACAGTGGCGGATATACTACACCTCGCGGGGGCAGACCACTCTTCATGGAGGGGCTTACCTGGCACGACTGTTCTTCCCCGGATTGCGAATTCTCTCCACAACTCGAAGTTTTGCCTTCGGAGCGACGGCAGTCCAGGACCGGGAATGTTCATCAATGGACAGGACGACAACACGACCAGTTTCAGTTCTCCATCGCCAGTACTACAGGCGTTAGCTAAGGGGTTTGACACGTCGGCTCATCAGGACAGCTCCTTCCTCCTGTGATTTGTTGCCATCTTTGGCGGATTGTATGGACATGAACGTCAGTACATGGCTTATGGTGGCTGCCCGTGATATGCCCCGCCTACCTACGGATGTGGCCACAGTCTTCATGGCCCAGGCTGATACCCCGTTGCAGCTTCAAGTCCAGATTGTCGACGGAGGAGCTTCCAGATTTATCAATGCCAACCGACATGAGTTCCACACCTACACTGACCTTCCACCTGCAAGTCGCTACAAGCTCAGTGGTGTCCCTGCTACAGTGCATGGTTATGGCACAACGATGGAGATTTACACCGCGCAGGACGGGCGTCAAGTTCGAACTACCCTGAATGATGTACTTCATGCACCTGATTTCGTGCAGTATGCCCCCCACGGGATTTCCAAACTATTCAGCCAAGGACGAGCCCAGGACGCCGGAGCCACTTTTACCTACGCTGACAAATGCTACATGACACTATCGAATGGAGCAGTGATTCCTATCCGAAGAATCCCTGAATGGGGCTTATACGGTTTAATGGCAGAGCCGATCATGCCTACACCTTTACTCCGGTCCTTACCTTCAGTGGTCCTACTCAGTGGGGCTTCCCGCCTCACAGCCCAGTTATGGCATCGCCGTCTCGGCCACATTCATCATGATGGCATCTGCAACACTATCTCGAGATCCACTGGCATACCTGGCTCTCTCAGCAAGGCTGAATTCTGTGCTCCGTGCGCGATCGCCAAATCCTCCGTGGCGGCCCGTTGTCGGGACCCCGGGTCACGGCATCAGGCTCCCTTCCACACCCTCAACCTGGACACATGGGGGCCTGTGGAGACATCACTACAGGGCAATAATCAGTTCTTCGGAGCTTTCTGCAGAGGGACTTCCTTTGCCATGGGCCAGCCTATCAAATCTACGGGCCAAGTACTACACGTCCTCTCGGAGCTACTCGCAAGAATTGCGAAATGGGGCCACAAGGTCTCCTTTATTCGGGCTGACAATGGGGCGACCTTCAGGTCTGTTGCTTTCAAGCAATTATGTGCCACCCACGATATCGAGCTTTCCTTCTCGGCACCATATAGCCCTCACCAGAACGCACTGGCAGAACGACCATGGAGAACGCTGGCCGAAATGGCCAGATGCTTATTATCTACAGCGGGTCTACCTCGCTCTTATTGGGAATTTGGCTTCAAGCACGATATCTTTATCCATAACAGAACCTATCGAACAGGGGTCGCTGGCATACCTATTACTTTGGCCCTGGACATTATCCCAGACCTCAGCACCACCAAGATATTTGGCTGCAAGTCATACGTTCATGTGGATGCTGCCCTACGCCGTAAACTCGACGACAAGGCTTGGGAGGGTATTTTTGTGGGGAACTCACCTGATTCTCCCGCCTGGCTGATATACAACCCGACGACCAAGAGAACGGTAGCCAGCCGGAGTGTTATTTTTGACGAATGTGAGCTCCTCTCCCACTTCCCTGACCACGTCCATGACACGGGGAGCATCTTACCTTTCCAGGAGCCCACGGACTTAGCGGAGGTAATTTACGACGGACGAACGAAGACCGCGAGACCTCCTCCACGACATGCTGTAGATTCAGACTCAGACGAAGACCATCCTGGGGACTCTGCACCTACCATCCTGGACTCATCCTTAACGCCGGAGACACTCCGCCAGGACGTGGTCGTGGCTTGGGAAGCCACTTCCATTCCCACACCTCTAGCAGATTTTGCCTCTTCGACACGAGGAGAGAGTATCTCTCCACCGGCGGCACATGACCAACCACCTGGCCCTTCTGATACTACGGCGGCGACAACATTACCGACTGATGACCCTAACGAGACAGCTGTCATATCTACACCTACACCTGACCAACATCTACGACGCGGAACTAGACATCGATTACCTTCATTCAAGTTACGGGACTCCGGTGACAGCTTATTGACAGCCCTACCTCCTGATACCCTTAACCTCGCGGACCAACATGTGACGGACGATCACCTTCATATGCATTGGGCAACTGTTCTCCTGGCAGAAGCTCCAGGCCTTCCGCGTGAATCCACAGAATCCGTCATGACCCTTCTTCAACATGGGCCTGCAGAAACAGATATAGAAAGTAACAGCAACATAACTCCTAAAACAATGAGAGAGGCGCTCAATAGCCCTAAAAATAAAGAATGGAAAGCAGCGATCAAAAAGGAATATGATGGAATTCGTGAGAGGAACGTCTTTCGAGTCGTCCCTATTCCTGCTGGCAAGCGAGTTCTCAGTACTAAGTGGGACTTCACTATCAAGAAAAACAAGGACGGCTCAATTCGTAAATACAAGGCCCGATGGGTTGTCAGGGGATTCGCCCAGCGAGAAGGCGAGGATTTCGACAAAAGCAAAACGTATGCTCATGTGGTCAGTTTCTCCTCCGTCCGCACAGCCCTGGCCATGGCGGCCCAATGGAAATGGCCCATCTATCAACTGGATATTGTGGCAGCCTTCTTATATGCAGACATTAACGAGGAATTATATATCAGTTTACCAAAAGGATTTAAGGAATTTGACAGCACTGGTACATAATTATTCGGACGCCTCCAGAAGGCACTCTACGGCACCAAGCAGGCAGCTTATGAATGGCGCAGTAAATTCGACAAATTTTTGACCTCACACGGATTCATCACGTCTACTGGTGACCCTGGCGTGTACCTCCACTGGTCCTCGGTACAGCAGCCTACCTTGTTAGGCATCATCTTGGTCTACGTGGATGACCTAATTGTTTTTCCTTCTTCAGAAACATGGATGAACAGACTACGCGACATGATCCGATCTACCTTTGACATTACCGATGAAGGAATTTGCACTTGGGTTTTGGGCATGGGCATAGACCACAACTCTGATGGATCTATTACTCTGCACCAGGAGAAGTATATTCAAGACATGCTCCAACAGTTCAACATGACCTCTTGCAATCCTGTGATCTTACCTTGGAGCAGTGGTGATGAATTCAATTTTTCTCGAGACGATCAGCCCCTCCCTGAGGGCATTCCTTATAGCAATCTTGTTGGATGCCTCTTGTGGACTGCTGTCTGCACCCGTCCGGACATTGCGGCTACTGTTTCCTGCCTGTGCAGATTTGTCTCCAAGCCGCAGCTCTGTCACTGGACTGCTGCTAAGCGCGTCCTCCGTTACCTGAAAGGCACATCCAACCGAGGGATTTCATTCCAGCATCACCCTTCTGGTATCGTGCTCAACGCCTTTGCTGATTCTACGTGGGGCAGTGATCCCTCTTCTTCTATGTCAGTCAGTGGCCAGATTGTTTACCTTGGCCCGGCTTCAGACGGGGACTCCCCCCCCATCCAGATTTCGCCTATCTCTTGGCGTTCAGCCCTTCAATCGGTAGTTGCCCAGTCGACTTGTGAAGCTGAATACATTGCTGTTGCGTCCGTCAGCCAAGAGATCCTTTTCCTCCGTCAGCTGGTCACAGATCTGGGATGTCCTCCTACCTGCGCAACCGTTGTTTTCTGTGACAACCAATGCGCCATCCAGAACGTCACCCGCGGTTGTACATCCCGGAAAACAAGGCACTTTGCTCTCAAGTACCATTTGTCGCGGGACTTGGCTGCCAAGAACGTTATTCGGATGGTTTATGTCCCAACTGCTGACAATTGTGCTGACATCCTCACGAAACCTGTTCCTTCAGCTACAGCACACCGCTTGGTGTCCAGATTCATGACCTACGCTGGCCATGACCACCAGCCATTATCTTAGACTCTGTCTCATTTTCTGGTTTTGTTTACCACGGTTGAGGAGGGGTGTTGAAGTATCTACAGCCGTGTACACAATCCCAGATTGTACTGGTACTGCATCTTGTATCACATAGCAATATCAGACAGTTACGGGTATATTCTGCCCGTACATCACGCATTATGAATCGACAGGCAGCTGTCTGTCATAGTTTACCATCATAACTGCCAGCCATAACAGCACCGTCTAAGCACATACAGTGGCCTGATAGCAATGAGGCTGCGCCCTCCTGACATGGAACACTATTTATAGTCACTCTCAGGTGACTCTTGTAACCATTCTCTTTCTCACTTTCACCTTTCAGTCTCAGTTACCCTTGCACCTTCTATACGCATGTCGAGGCGTTGCTAGCCCCGCGCGAATGTGTCGGATTTTAAAACCCCGAAGGTACACCGTCACCGCCGTCTGCCCGAAGGAAGCCATCCCTTACCTGGCGCCCCTCTCTAGACTTTGAGCCCCCTGCGAAGCCTTACTTTCCCTTATATCGATGCCACTTTCTGTCTTCCACATGCGCCGTCGAAGGAACGCGGGAACAGCTGAGAAGCTTGTCTATGCGGTGGTCAAGCGGGTAAGAACGCAAGATAACCCGGACACGCCCGGGAGCGGAGCAGACGCAAACGCTGGACAAGTTCGAGGGGAACTTAGCGTAGGAATGTTTCACGCTAACGGTCAGATCGTATGCCTAACCCTCGCTGGCTGCTGTTGTGTGAGCGGGATTTTAGACCGATTAGCCTCTCCCTCCGATGGCTCATCGCAGCCATCATGAGCATCGGCGTGACGGCGACACCTCTGGAGCGACATGTAATCCTTACTTACACATCGCTTTAGAATCGGTACGCGGTCGCTGCATTTGATTACGAATATTGCCGGTCGTTGATTGCCTCGAAAACCGGAATATATGAGGATTAACTACAGCCAAATATCATTTATATTTCCTCAAAAATGAAAATATTGTCATTTTCACGGTTAGCTCCCTTAGTTTTGTCGTCTACATTTGATATAGACCGGGGGACAGTACAGATAAGATACATGTACCGGTAGGTAAGCTCTGCGTAGTATTGGCAGTATAGTATTACCCGGCCACTTCTGTGCCAAAAACTTCTGTGCCAAAACTTCTGAACAACTGCTGCGTCGCATCACAAATATTATCTTTTTGTAAAATATAATGCCATACAACTCTCGCCGTCTTCTTCAAACCACCAATGGGAATTATGACGATTTATGATGGGTTGATTGCTGTTTGCGGCGCTGTGACCATCATTTTTCGAAGCAACAGTGTGACAGGGCTACAGCAGTGACAATGGCCACAAAATGTGACTGGTGTTGGTGTGTGCTGCTGTTGGTGTGTGTGTCACACTGACAGCTGACAGCTAGTGTTCATATCATACAACATACGGGACATCTAGTACCCGTGTGATGTAGAAACGTACCACTATTATAGGACTATCTACATACACCCATGTGTACTGACACCACTAGTACGTTTCTACATCACACGGGTACTAGCAGCAGTATTAGATACGATATATGAATCTCAACTGTCATCTGTCAATGACACAGTGACGGTTCATAACGGTGCTACTATAGTTGGAGCAACAGCACCATCGAGGAGTCTGTCCTTGTAGCCTGTCATAACGGTGCTACTATAGTTGGAGCAGCAGCACCATCGAGGAGTCTGTCCTTGTAGCCTGTCATAACGGTGCTACTATAGTTGGAGCAGCAGCACCATCGAGGAGTCTGTCCTTGCAGCCTGTCACCACATGCTGTGACCAGACTACTTAACGGCACCTTGGGGTGTCACTTGTAACTATTCTTTCTCTCACTTTCACCTTTCAGTCTCACTCACCTGTGCACCCTCAGCCACCACCAGCTACCCCAATGCCCAAACGTGGAAGGCCTCCTAACTTAGAGGAGCGAACAGTTCAATGTGGGTTGAAGAAGGCTCTTCTCTACCACAATCTCCTCGGCGGTATCACCGACCTCGTCGCCAACGTGTCTCGTCGAACGCACCGCGCGTCCCTACTTCTGAACTACTACTTCCTTTGCCACATGGATCTCCCCCGCCTCGAGGAACGTGCGGAGGCGTTGAAAGACCAGATGTTCTACTATGCCGCGCTCACGCTCTCGAAGAGCAAGAATCACCCATATCTAATTGACTTTTATACCAAGAATGCAGCGATGTTCGATGTAGTCAGCTCCGTGTCTGGCTGCGGCTCGTCACTCAATGTAGCCGCTCGAGCGATGAAAACCAACGTCCTAAACTCCCTGTGGATGAACTTCGACTGCAGAGTCAACCGTTTGACTAAAGAAGCTGGAAGAGAAGCTGGGGAGTTTGTGCTGCGCAAGATCCGAAACGAGGAGTGTCGAAAGTCTATTGTTCTAAACCGTGGAGAGACCGAGCTTGTGGAAACGTGTTCCGCTATTCTGAGGACCAACAAAGTTGTCAACAAGGCGTGGATAGAAAAAAACCCCGGTAGGATCCTGCTTCTGTACCACCGTCTACAACAGCTTGGCGAGGAAAGACAACTCCGAGGCTTCACTATCCTACCAGTTTTTCAAATGAAGATGCACTTCACCGTCATCGACGCTGCTGCTCTACGGAAACTACTGACCCAAGCTGGAGAGATTCCGTCCAGTCTAGACCAGAAGGACTTCAACGTTAGAAAGGACGACTACTTCCGGGCTGTGTTCAAGATGAGGAGCCCCGAGGCGTGGACGATCGGAAACGAGGTCAAGACAGACGGCACCTCCCTCCGGATCAATATTTGGCGAGAGAATCATTCCTCTGTAGCCGAATCTCTTCTCCCTCGAAAAAAACAGAAGAAGGACATTCCTGCCCAGTTTTCTCGAGGAGTACAAGATGACCCGAACGAGGACCCTGCTCTCGCGAACATATTTCCTGGAGACGAAAGCGTGTACTTCTCCAACGACCCAGGCCAGGCGAACCAAGCCTTCGTGAAGCTCTTCGATGGCGGGCACTGTGTGCTTCACAAGAGACTCACCTGGAAACAATTCAAGCAGGAATCCCATCTAAAAAAGAACTTGGAGAGAGTCACAAGATGGAACAAAGAAGTGCAACAGGAGTACGCGATCTTATCGGAGCACCCCCTGAAGACAGCTGATCCGGAAACATTTCGCGAACACCTCCAGTCGAAGATACCTCTGTACGCTAGGCTGTGGGTTCATCACCTCCACTCGAGGATGGCAAAGCTGAGATGGAACTACCAGATTCACAGCAGGTCGTGCATTGATCGCTTCTGGTCCGGTCTCGCTTATGGGAACCCCGCAGGTCTTCCGCTCCATAGACGCCCTCTCCTCAAGTACGGGTCCGCGAACTGGGGACACGGCAGCGCTCCGAATCAGCGCATGTTCAACTCAGCCAAGAATTTCTTCCGAATAGTGAAGGTGCCCGAGTTCCAAACGACCGTGTGCTGCGCGGACTGTGGTTCACGCATGAAAGGCGTGACTCAGCGTTTCATTGGTCCCATGCAAGAAGACAAAAAACGTTTCTCCAAGACATTCAGAGGTCTGAAGTTCTGTAGCTCCAGTACTTGCAGGTCTACTCCACTGAAGTCAAGAGACGGTAACGCTGCAACCAACATCGGATTAGCTTTCCCCAATAGGCCAAGCTACCTCTGTAGGGATTAGCGTAAACTGTATCTTACAGATTCTAGCAAGCATACTCAGGTTGTATTGCTAGACGATCCTTATAGGATCATACGGTTACCCAATTACCCACACTGTAAAACCCCGAAAATTGAAGTCTGCAGTCTTGTCACTGGTAGCTGCGTCTTGTGCCACCATCTGTGCCGAAGTTAATGTAGTCTCCTCGTTCGTATTGAAAATATAAAATTCTGCTGGCTGACCACTGGTAGCTGCGTCTTGTGCCACCATCTGAGCCGAAGTTAATGTAGTATCCTTGTTTGTATCAAAAATATAAAATTCTGTTGACTTGTCACTGGTAGCTGCGTCTTGTGCCACCATCTGAGCCGAAGTTAATGTAGTCTCCACGGTCGTATTGAAAATATAAAGCTCTGTTGTCTTGTCACCGGTAGCTGCGTCTTGTGCCACCATCTAAGCCGAAGTTAATGTAGTCTCCTCGTTCGTATCAAAAATATAAAATTCTGCTGGCTGACCACTGGTAGCTGCGTGTTGTGCCACCATCTGAGCCGAAGTTAATGTAGTCTCCTTGTTTGTATCTGAAATATAAAATTCTGCTTGCTGACCACTGGTAGCTGCGTCTTGTGCCACCATCTGAGCCGAAGTTAATGTAGTCTCCTTGTTTGTATCAAAAATATAAAATTCTGCTGGCTGACCACTGGTAGCTGCGTCGTTGCTATGGGCAGTGCTGCTGTTGGTGTGTGTGTCACACTGACAGCTGACAGCTAGTGTTCATATCATACAACATACGGGACATCTAGTACCCGTGTGATGTAGAAACGTACCACTGATATAGGACTATCTAGATACAGATGTGTTAGTACGAGTACTGTGCGTACATATGTCATGACAGGGATGGTGTCGACCTGAAAATGGGTGCATATGTCAACAGGCTGCACGAGGGCCTACAGATAACCTCGGACGGCGAATTTGACGCTACTACCGGCCGGTAGTCCTACATTCAGTAGAAATCTTACAGCGATGCGCCCACGCCCACGTGCGCCCATGTTTGCGCGGACAGCATGCTGGGTCCATAAAAACCGCATATTGCGTCCCCGATTTCGGGAGTATTCACCAGCCAAAGTGTGGAAAATCCGAGTTCCGGGGCGCCCGAATCAGGGTATGCCCCAAAACCGGGGTTGGGCCGAATCAGGGTTTTCACCAGAATCTGGGTAAACCCTAATTCGTCGGATAGTAGCTGGGACGGGCCCCATTTGTGCCCCGCTTCCCCCTTCACTCCACCGTCAACACAAGTTTCGGTCCGCCTTTCCAGCGAGCCAGGGTATAATGAAACCAGGGTATGATGAACACCCGCCCTACGCGAAATGCCCTATTTCACTAGTAACGGAAGAGTGTGCATGTGAAGGGGAGAAGAAGCGAAAGCTGAGTAGAGTGACTGTCGAAATGAGTGACAAAGCACAGATGGATCATAACCAATTAAAGTTGCGCGTGAAAGACAGAAGGCGAAAGGTTAGAAAAGAGGGAAAGAGTGACAACAGGGTCAAAGGAAAACAGCAGAGCGACGACCTAGACGCAGTGGCACACCATATCACGGACCCATCACAGGCGCAGAGTGTGAGCGTGAGGAGCCCCCCGCGGTGTCGTCGACGGACTTCCCGTGCTTCCCGTGCTTTTAAAATACTTGGCTCTTCAATCCCCACGCGTTTACAGGGCGAAGGAACACAACAAGGCGGAGAGACAGCAAGATCACAAAAGCCAGCCACAGCCTCTTTGCTTGCATCAAACTAGAATAGGTGAATAACACATATAAATCAGCACCACTACCCATATGTACGTATCGACGATGACCCCAAGTCCACGACCCCTACAAAGTGCTCGGTTACTATTTTCTTCATCCATTTGTTGCATCATATTGCGCATGTCCAGTCTATCAATGCACTGCTCACCCCTCACATGCTCTTCTCTCGCCAATGCATAATTTTTCAATCTCAAAAATACCTACACAACAACAGCTGCATGACGGTGCCGCCATACTGCATCGAGCCACAAAACAAATCGTTTTCGTTCACGAGAGGGTAGTCTTCATGCAAGTAATGCAAAAGCTGCGCGCTGCAGATATCATACCCAACCACAGCCGTCGCCCATCAGCAGCTGCAACTTACACATGTGAACATTGCAGCAGATGGCCTGAGCTCCACAATTACACACGCACAGACAGCATCCATACGGTAGTCTAGATCACGCAACCTAACTAACGTCACCTCAGGACTACCACGCAATCACCCCCCATGTACGCCTCTTCACGCCAGCTGTTCTCTTCCGTCTTCGGCATTCGCGTCCACCATCCAACCTTTCCGAGCAACCTTCCGCGCCTTGCCAATGTGTGTAAAACAGGGCCGGGGTTATATGGCAGGTAGGTAGGGCGGGGCGGAGGCCTGCTGCGACTGACTTGTCTGCTGCCAGGAGAAGCCATGCGAAGGGCCGACGGGGGGACGGGGCGGGTAGCCACTGCTACTACTGCCACCGCCGTTATACAAAGGGTAAGGCCCCGGCTGCTGTGACTGTGCCTGCTGCCACCCGGGCTGGCCGTACCCGGGCCCTGATGTTGATGAGGTAGGGGGTGTTGGGTAGGGCGGGTAGGGATACCCACCATCAGCAGATGGATACGCCGTGGGCGGCCACTGAGAGTAGGGTCCAGCTGCCGCGGGGGGGTTGTTGGGATACATGGTGTGGTCGGGGCCGGCGGGGTGACGGCGGCCGCGCATGCAGAGGAGGTAGAGGAGGAGTGCGGCAGCGGCGACGAGCATCGGAATGGCGTAGGCGGGGCGGTAGAAGAGCCACGCGATGGCGACGACGGAGGTGCTCATGGAGAGGCTGAGAACACCGGCGGCGCAGCAGAGGGTGCAGAAAACCACATCGCCCATGCAGCCGCCCAGCAGCGGCACCCACGAGGTGAGTAGAACCAGCGGCTGCGTGCAGAGGCCCAACCCAAGCCAGCACATCACCCACCCGCCCAGCCTCACCAGCCACGTGAGCTACCGCCATGCAGTGTAGGGGGGACGAAGGGGGTCAGAGCGCCAAAGCAAGCATTGGGAGAATGACACATTGAAGCCCTCTGACATATCTATGGAAGCTCATTGACACGTCTAATGCACTTGCGCGCTTGAGTACAACCTACGCTGTACGATGGTTAACAATGTCTTATGTGCATTCATATTGACAGTAATTATATACAAATAAGCGATGCGTAAGGTTAGGGAGCTGAGCGCCCCCCCCCCCCCCCCCCCCTTCAAGAATTTCTGATGACCCATACTGGTGAGACAGGAGGGGAGATTACCATTTCATTCTGGTGGTTAAGGTCGCGGAACATCTCTCCAGCAGAGACCTCGCCAACGAAAAGCTGAGGCATAAACAGACGTCCCTACGCAGCACAAACATTCGCCCTTTGCTTATGCTGTACAGGAGACATAGAGAGTAGGATTGCCCGGAAAATGAAGTTGGGGCTGAGGGGACGAGATGTGTTTGGGAAAGGATGTGTTTGTTTGCGTGTGGGGAGTGCGCGCGCGCGCGCGTGTGTGTGGTGTGTGTGTGTGTGTGTGTGTGTGTGTGTGTGTGTGTGTGTGTATGTATGTGTGTGTGTGTGTGTGTGTGTGTGTGTGTGTGCGTACGTGTGAAATGTGTATCTGTGCTGATGGGGAGAAGGGGGGGGGGGGGGTTACGTACCTTCGGCGTGGTGTAGGCGCTGAAGGTGACATTTGCGTTCGGAGAGTAGGCTTGCGCTCCCAGGATGCTAACCACCTCGGCACTATTGACTTTATAGTGGATGCGCACGTCGCCCGCCGCTGCGTCTTGACCGTCCTGGACAGTGGTCAAGCTGTACCCCGTCCTGCGATAACCACGCCCGAAAAACATAAATACATATTTCATGACCAGCACACCCGCAGCAACAGACCTCCTCATGGGTTACATTAATGGGTGACAGCAGTGTCTGCAAGCAGCCATCCCACTCTTAAGCAATCAGCCGCCACCGTGGCTGCAGTGCCATTGAGCTTCACCTGTTGTACACAGTGATGCCGTCCGAGCCATAGTAAAGCGGGAGTGGGGGCCTGAAGGGCTGATCCGCAGGGATGGTGTTACGGAGACCCAGCGTCAACCTGTTTAAAAAGGACAAACCGTCGCTCTCAGCTCCCCCACCCCTCCCCCGTGCTGTATGCCACCCCCACGAAAGAACCACAGCCTCCAGCACTGCCATAAGACAACTTGCCACGCGCTTGCCTGAATATTCCGGCATTGACAACACCCGCCCAGTGCTGTTACAGGAACGCCACCGCGGAAAACGGGGAGTATCAGTACAAAACTTAACCAATCATTGGCGACAAGCGCACAGGTGACTTCGGAGAACAAATAAAATCGCGGGGAGTGGTGGGGGAGGGGCTTGCACCATGTTGGGGCCCTCGAGGTCCTCTGGCCAAGGGGGGTTGAAGCACGGCGCCAGTCGGCTGCTGCGCGTGATGCACTGATCCGGGTATCGAAACAGAGAGCTGTCGATGGGGGAGTCCCGCCACACCTGGTTCAGCAGCACCGTTGCAATGTGCTCTGCGTCAGGTCACATACGCACTCGCGCTCGCTGCCGCCCTCAATCAGACGGAGGGTGTACACACACACACACACACACACACACACACACACACACACACACACACACACACACACACACACACGCGCGCGCGCGCGCGCGAGCGCGCGCGCGCGCACACACACACAATACCCGCGCGAACACAAACAAACACACACACGCACACACACAATACCTGCGTGAACACACACACAAACACAAACACGCGCGCAAACACACACACACACACACACACACACACACAATACCTGCGTGAAAACACACATAAACACAAACACGCGAGCAAACACACAAACACACACGCACACACACAATAACTGCGTGAACACACACACACAAAACACAAACACGAGCGCAAACACACAGACACACACACACAAACACACAAACACACACATACACACATACACAAATGGCAACGTACAATTTGAAAATCACCAAATAATTGAACCATGTTGCTAAAGAAATACATAGCCAAATAATTCGACAAATACACATTCGATCAATCGGTGGGAACCGTAACAGACGGAAAGTCGACGAAAGGAGCGCAACGATGGTGCAGTGCAGCAGGCGAGGCTAACCCTGTAGTAGGAGTACTCCTTCACTGTCTTTCGGTGCCCCGAGTGGTCCTCCCGCTCGTACTCCTTCACATTCTCCTCCCACTGATACATCTCCCCCTCTCGCACCAGCACCGCCGCCCCCTTCGCCACCACGCCCAGCGAGTCGATCGCCGGATGCCCGCCCACCTCCAGGTTGCAGCTCACATGCACCAGTGCCCCGAACCGCTCCTTCGCAACGTCATCACACGGAGCTTCCACCACCAATCTCGAAGCCTCATCCAGCACCCGCCACGTCTGGATGTATCTGCACAACGCAACGTGCCAAATCAACAAATTACAATCCCTCACCGACGCTGCACAAAACAGGATGGCATCAAGCACCGAGCACAATGACCCCCCCTGCTCTTTCCTCAAGCAGCAACCACATGGCATGCATTGAGCCTGGATGCAAGTGACTGACCCAAACGGATAGTAACTACCCCCACTGGACCCCCTATCAGACCCCCTATTACCTGGTGACCACTTTCTCTCAAGTGAAATCGAGCTACAACAAGTGCGCTGAGAGACGGGCATTCCGGATGGGAGTGCCGCACACCATGCCTGTGCCACGTGTCCAGCACTGGACCACCAACCGTTCCATTCTACTACCATCGTGACCTCACAGCATAGAGGCAGCGTGCCAGGAGGTGAGCAGCAATAAGGTGGCAGTGGATGAGATTAGGTGAACGGCTGCGGTGTGTCACCACTCCCCTCTACAACACACCTGATACTCCCCCTCCCTTCCCTCCTATCCTTTCCTCGCCAGTTTTCTCCCCCCCTCCCTTTTTTTCTCCATTTCTTCCCTCTCTTTCCTTCCTTCACTCACCCCCCCGCTGTTGTCCAAAACAGGTGGTCAGCACCTCTCACCTCTCCTCGTTCCCCCACAGCAGCGGGATAGAGAGCGCCACCACCGCACAGCCAACCTGTCGTGCCAGCACAGCCCCACGCAGTTCAGACAGTGAGTTACACGGCACTGGAGTTCCACCTAACTGCGGCGCTCCTATTCAACAACTGGACAGCAAAGCTGAACTTGGACACCGACGGACGGATCGCCGCCACGGTGGTTTCGCTTATAGCCGAGATCGTATCTAAGCACGCGTGAGGGGATTGACAGGAGTAGCGCACCAGCAACCCTACGCAGGAACTCCCGAAGCGCTGGCAAAACGTCGGCGTGTCGCTCTCCTCCGCGTTGGACACGTACTGGTCATTGCCGGCGTCCAACAGCGGCGTGCTCGCCTCCGACTCCGCCGTATACGTGTAGCCTAAGCCGCCGCCGTAGTCGTCACCCATGACCCGCCACCGCTGAATTCGACGCCCTTTTCACCTAACAAACAGCTCCTTCTCCTGACGATCCTCCTAGCGCGGTCGTGTGCGTCCGGCCCTCCGCTGAGACAATGCCTGCCGTCCAAGCACACGACGTCATTCTACTTGGTTGTTCGCAGACCACCCGTACCGTATAGTGAATATATTATACTACACTCCTCCAGAAAAGTCCGCCGGACATGCATTATGTTAAACAGGATAAACTAGTCAAGAACACGCGCCCCCCTCACCGTGTCAGGCACAATATCGACACCCAGGTATCACCCGGGAGTGTAGTAGAGCCGGGGAACAAGCAGTTAGCCGTCATTCGGCATGGGTAGCTGCTAGCTTAAAGCGAGTGTTGTCGGACGAGTTTGTTGAATTAAGCCCATAAATTCCCATGGCATTGTCTAAACTACTCACATCGTTATGAGCGCCACGCTCGGGCATTGCTCAAGCCCTCATAACAAGCTGCGTATTGCTCACCATTGAGCCACGATTCTCTATTTTTTGCACGCTCGTATAGTGCATGTACGCGCTATTTACGGATCGTACGAAAATATGGTACATGTGTATAATTTTCAATTATATGTGTCTTAGCGCACGTCTCGCGCAGTGTTGTCAAGATTTCGTGCGCCGCTGGCTTTCTGTCATTCTGCTATCGTTAACATTGGACTTGTTGGAGGGGTTTGGAGGCGTGGATACCGTGTTGAATGCACGAGGTATCGTTTGGGGGTGTATGTGTGAATGGAACATGGAAGTTCACGCTGCATGCAAGGGTGATGTATTTGGGAAACAAGAGAGCAAAAACCCATATGGTGCAGGTTTTGATAAATAGTCCACGCTACAAATGGGCGTTGGCGATTGGCCTTGGCGAGGGGCGAGGTTCAACTTGGTCGTTTGAGACACATCACGTTGACGGTGGTGTTTGGAATGCTTGGTTGAGTATGTGCTTGTGACAACTACACCCGCCCAACGCGTGGCACACGTCGGGATTTGGGCTTATAAATTAGTAGGAATGAAGGATTGGTAAACATATATCGACAAACCCCGCACAAATCGCCTCATGACACGAGCCGAAATCGACAGGTGTTGCTTGGCACTGCGGCCCAGCTTCGCCGGAACATCCCGGAAATCAGAATAATTCACCGACAATCGATGTATTTATGTGTGAACCTAGGAGTATATGCATTCGGCGCGCTAAGAAAAGGCGCGTCCAACGATACATGTTTCGAAAGGTTCGATATCAGTTGAGCAAGTTATGACCGTTTGAACATTGTGGCCGAACGCAACGTACCCTTGGGTTGTGCGCATATCGGTGGCGGTGAGTCTACACACGCGATTTCGTGCGTTTTTCCCACATCGGCTTGCCCGACACCTCTCCCCTCCGTCGCCTATGCATCATATCTGCGCAACCGTCGCACAATCATCCATGTTGCGGCACTTTGAGCCCATGACTCTTTTCGTCTATCCGACACGGCGATTGTTAGAAAGAGCGTGTGGCACGAGTGCAAACGTGATGACCCCAAGTACACAAGCCCGGTAGTGTTCGAATCCGCCCCCCGTATATGTCGTTCGGCGCATTCGATTTTTGGCGCCAAAACAATGTCTAGGCTTTCATAAGATTTGTCAACAAAATCGACGCATGATGACATTGGTCACATGCGAAGGTGCGAAATCCTGTCCGGACGTTGTTAGAGGAGTGTATATGTCGTCATTTACACTCCTCCACTAACGTCCGGACATACACCATGGTTCTTACATAAGCTAGAGAAAACACGTGCCCATTTCACCACGTCAAGCACGACGACGCTCAGGTACCGCCCACTTGTAGTAGAGGCGGGAAACAAGCGGCAAGCCGTCATTCCGCATGTATAGTTGCGAGCTTAATAAAGCGAGTGTTTTCGGACGAGCTGTTGAATTCGAAAGAAATTATCTAAGCTACACACGTCGTCCTGAGCACCACGCGCAGGTATTGTGCAACCGCTCATACGTAGCTGCATCCATAATAGGGGTTTGGAGGCTTGGATACGGTGTTGAGTGCGCGAGGTCTTGTTTGTGGGTGTATGTGTGAATGGAGCGTGAATGTTCATGCCGTTGGCACAAATAATGTATTTCGAAAACAAGGGAGTAAAATCCCGCATGATGTAGCTTTTGATAATCCGTGCACTCTATAAATGGGCGCGGGCGATTGGCATCGGCGAGGGGCGAGGTCCAACTTTACTGTTCGGGACGTGACACGTTGACGGTGATGTTTTGAATGCTTGGGGCATACGCTTGTTCCACCACTCCCGCCCTACGCGTGGCACATGTCGGGAATTAGCCTTGTAAAACAATAGGACTAAAGAATGGATAAACATGTATCGCCAAACCCTGCAGGAAGCACCTAACGAGGTGACCCCATTTCGAGCAGAGGTGTTGCTTGGCAATGTGGCTCAGCGTTGCCGGAGAATATGGTGGAAAATAAAACAATTCGCTGAATGTAGTTTAGTGAGTTACAATGCTTGCGAGTAGGTGCGAGTGACGCAAATTGGACGGGCGCGTCTAACGTTGGAAATTGGAAATTAGATTCTTATAACAATTACCGATAAATCGGTTGATGTCTCAGGGCGTTCCCAATGCTGCCATCTAGGTCTTAAATATATATTTTTTCTCCGGGGGTCTCCTTATCCATCCCTTTCCGTCGGCAGTAAGAGCAAAATATAAATCATACACGGACATAAATGGCCTATCGCTACAATCGATCATGAAAAATACTATGTCGCCATCTCCAAGATGCGTGGCCCGCTCCCCCCGCTCGAGGGTGCTGATTATCCTAGCTGGCCAACGCGTGTGGATCGAGTCGGGCCTGCCTAACCTAGGCTCCTTTGCGACTCCGGTCGTACATGGGATGGGGGAGAGGCTGGCGAAAAACCCCCTCGCTCAGGTCGTCGTAGGCCCCGACGCGATCCACACACACACCCTCGTCCGAGATAATAGCCGCTCTTGTCGTCGCAGCTCGCCTCATAGCCTAGGATTCCACCTCCCTTCGGGGTAGGGGGAGCTAACCATAGCCACAAATGGTTGCCATCTGTCGCTCCTCCCGTCGCGTCTGTCCTGTCCCGGGCAGCCGCCAACTGTTTTTGGCACCGGCTTATCCGTAACATACCGCCCGTACCCTCCCCTTGTGGTTTAGGCGGCCGGGGGGACGCCGTGGGCGGTGTGCACTCGCGATAACCCTAGCACACCGCTTGAGGCATCCTACCATCGACGGTGGGTACCGACGAGAGGGGAGGATGGGTGGGAAGGTAGGATTAGGGCTCCGACCTCAAAGGTGCCGGGTATGGAAGTTTTAACCGAAATCCTCCGTATGAGATCTTTTTGGCGGCGGCCGATCTAATATTACGGCCGCCAAAGTGTGCCGCTCCTCTCGCCGCGGCTATCCTCCTCGCAGTTGATGTCGAGTTCCACCCTCTAGATGGGTATGCTCGATCTGAGGAGCGTTGGTCGACATCGAGCGACCGCCCTTCCCTTGCGTTACTTCCCGGCTGTCCGCCTCCTCCTCCAACACCCGCATCCCACCGTTGATCCGTCCGTACCCATCTCGCCGAAAAATATTTCACAGGCACAACCCCTGCCTCCTTTTCGGGAGAGTGTATGTGAGTATTCCGTATTCAAGAAGCATATCGGACTAGCCGAGTGGGGGATCCTAGTGCTGGTGTACGGACATTTTGATTTCCAAAACCCTCAGTACATGGCTTCCCGATAGCTGCTAATCACGCGGATCGCAGCTGCCGGTACCTCGTTTAGCCCCCTACCATGCCAAGCCCGGCACGGCTACATGGTTGCGAGCGCCCAACGCGTGGAGGTAGAGGTAGGTGCCGACGGGTCTACGAGCGCACCCCCCTCCGGGGCCGCCGCGGTTGCTCCGCCGGCGGGCTCCGTCTAACGATACCATATTAGAAAGGTTATATCTCAGCATGCAAATAAAACTTAATTGTTCAAACACATTGGCCGAACGTAGCGTACCCTTGGGTTGTGCGGATGTGGGTGGTAAGTCTACAAATACGATTTCGCGCGTTTCACTCCATCTGCTTGCCCAACACTCCGTCGCATATGCATCATATCGGGATGACCATCGTAAAGCATTTATATTGCGGCGCATTGAGCCCATTGCTTCTTTCGTCTAACCGGCACGACGACTGTTTGAAAGAGCGTGGCGCATGTGTGCGGGCGCGAAAGCCCGACATATACAGCTATGTAGTGCTCAAATTAGCTTCCCGTAATCCATCTAAATCACCAAAACATTACCTAGGAATTCATAAAACTTGTCATAATAGCAGCATGCATTATTACGTTATTCACACAAGAAATCTTTGACGGACGTTTGTGGAGAAGTGTATGTAATAATACACAGCAGCCGTTGTGCAGTTGTACATGTACTGTAACATAGCCTCCGGCCGTCACCCGATGAATCTAAGCCCCGACTCAAAAGAAAAGAAAGTAAATAAACAACAGCGTCAAATACTCGAAATTTGAATAACCCTACTACATATTCATTTGCTGAAATTTGATGTGTGTTTGTTTGTTTGTTTGTTTGTTTGTATGTATGCGTTTATGTATATTTTTGTCGGTGTTTCCCTTATTTATAGCTCAACTGGGTTAAGTACTACAAATGCGATGTACTGTCATGTCGCAGTTGTAACACATAACGTACTAAAACTCATGTAATAGTTTCAATCGCTCTGACGCGCCTTGCGAGACCGGAATTGAAGGTCGTACGATGGACAATATGTCCGGTGGCTCATCTGGCGAGAAACCATAATTCGCTTGGAGGGGATTGTGCTCAATTCCGAGCGCTCGAGTAGCGTTGTACGCAAATTCCATTCGAGGCAACATGTCTGTCCATTTCGATCCATCGTAGCAACAAAAACAACGCAAAAGATGCTGAAACGTGATGTTGACGCGCTCCGTTAGTCCACCCAGGTCGGTTAGAAGACATGTCGAGCCGCGTTCCAAGGCGTCTCCAAAGCGTCTGCAAAAAGCCGGTGTCGAATTTTGGGTCGCGGTCACTATCCACTCGGCGACTCGGGGCAGTCGGTGTAATCGGTAGACTTTGTGTAAAAACAAACTGACAATTTCTTATGCCGTTACGCTCTCCGTACACGGCAAAAATGGGCCATTCGAGTCAAATAATCAACCACAATCAGCACATTGTCAAAGCAACTGCTCACATGTAGGTGTGTTAATAAGTAGTATAGCCCAACAACGTGTGCTACGGCCTGGGTAGAACAAGTAAATCATAAAGAGTCCCAACCATTTGTGCTTAATGTTTTTGCTCGTCGACACACGACGCAACGCTCACAAAAACCTGAATATCGGCGAATTCGTTTCCACCAAAATCTGTCGAGCGCTTTAGCAAGAGTGCCATTAACTCTTCTGTGACCAGCTCACGAGCTGTCGTGCAACTCAGAAATAAATTTGAGTCGGAGCTCAGAGTTCCGCGGGACACTAAGGCGATCGAGACGCCACAAGTACCCAGCTATGGCCTCAATCCGGCTATTTTTCGTCCACTCACCCTCATCCTCATAAAACGAGTCTAGGAGTACCCCTCGCGAATGGGATCAGCGAGCTTAGGGCTCAAGTGCAACGCGTCAACAATCAATGAGTTTGATTGCGCGTCCTTTAACATCGGCTGGGACTTCCGTCGTAATTTTGTGTCTGACGGAACCTCGACATCCCAAAATAATGGAACTGTGGCATGAGCTACGAAGTCTGATCTCCGGCTTAACGGATCGACTTCGTTTAGGGCTCCATTGCGGTACAAAAGTGTTATAGTCATAGTGCCCACAATCGGCTACAAGTCCCGCATGTAACGAGCTTGCCGCTTGTTCAACTTCTTGTTTGGTTGCTTGAGCAGATGTCGCAGTGTCTCGTGGTATGTTACGATAAGGAACTTAGAGCAACCTTCAAGGCAACACCTACAGTACTTCACCACTTCGCACACGGTCAAAGCCTCTAAATTACACGCAGAGTAGGTATTGCCACGCTCAGGTGGATTCAGTTTGCGCGCCATGTAAGAGACAAATTGAAATCCTCATCCTTGGTCTTCTAACATGATTGTTGCAATCCCCACTGTCGAAGCATATGTAGCTACGGTGACCATCGCGTCCGAGCTAACCTCCGGAACGATCATACATGGCGCGGAAATGAGCCGTAACTTGAGAGTCTCAAAGATTTCTTAACAAGCATGCGTTATCGTTACCTTATGTGGTTGGGACTTCCGCAGTAAGTCCGTCAATGGAGCCGTAAGGTAACTAAAATAATTAATGAACTTGGCGTAGAAGCTACATAATTGCACGAATTTGCGAACTTCCTTCAGCGTATTAGGCACTGGCTAGTATGCAACGGCCTCGACTTTCTTTGGAATGTAGCTCGTGCATTGCACAAGCCGAAAGGCATGGCGACCCACTCCGTCACTCCGTCAGCCCATCAAGCGTTTGAAAGCCGGTTTTGTGGACGTCCTCATCACGCACGCGAACTTGCCAGAAGCGAAGGGCGAAGTTGAGATGTGTGTAAAAATACTCGTCCATAATTTTATCGAGAGCGTCGTCCAGCACACGCGGAAGTGGGTACGAGTCCTGACGCGAAACTTCGTTAAGGCCACGGTAGTCAATGCACAGACGAAGAGAAAAATCGGCTATATATATATACGCACAAAAATGTGGCGAGTCAAACGCACTGTGAATGGGTCGAGTTAAACCAGCCTCCACTGCGTCTTTGAGCTGCCGTTTAAGCTCAATGCGCTCCGCAGGCGACAGTATGTTGAGACGATGACGTTTCATCGGGCCAGTTGTTTCAATCGGATAATCCCACTGTCGATTTACATGCGGCGATCCCACTGGTTATAGTAACTCCGGGAAGTCATCATAGAGTAACGACCGGAAGCTCTCACGTTGTTTTGTAGTGAAGTCCTCTCTAGTGTGAAATTCCGCTGACCGTTCCGTAGTTGGTGTGATGTTAATCACGTAAAAGTCAGCGTTGCGTCTCTTGCTTCCGCGCGTCTTGCGCAAAAGCTTTTGAACTTTGCCTGAGGACATTAGTAGGCATTCGGGGCGTCGGTCCTCCGTCAGAATCCCCATTGTTGTACCGTCCATCATGGTGAAGATAAGTGTCGTGCCGAGCTGTAATGAAGCTTGCCCGTCGTCTAGCCATGGTAAACCGAGCATAAAATCAGCAGCATGTAAATCACGGATGACTTAAAAAGTCCGTTTGATTTCGTGTTTAGCCAGCTCGAAAGTTTTTTCGCAAACTATAAAAGGTGCTACACGTTGACCGTTGGCGAGTCGAACTGGATTCTTGGTCTGAGACTTCAAGGTTGGTAAAGAAAGGCGCCTTACGAAGTCTTTTGACACGAAGTCAAGCGTCGCAGCGCAGTCGACTAATCCGGAAATTAGATGTCCGCCATCACGAGTTTTCACGTTCAGCTTGTTGGGCGTGTCCACCGATATCTTGCCATTTAACTCCGGGCATTGTAAGACACGGTGTCCCTTGTTGTGACACCTGAAGCAAAATCCCTCCTCTTGGTGTCGTTTGCGCTCATGGGGCGTCAATTCTCCAGCGATAGCGTTGAAATCAATTCGGCCAGTGTCTCGAGAAGTTCGCCCGCGGCTTCGATTGCCACGTCCTCGACCACCACCTCGACGAGATCCCTCACCACACTCTTGGCCAGATTCTTCACCACGTTCTTGACGCTTTAGAGCTACGACATCTGGGTTGTCAAGTGGTCGCTTATTATGAGTATGTTGGCCACTTCAACATGAAGTTGCTTGGCCCAAATGTGGCGAGTCGGTCACGAGGTCATTCAGGAAATTTTGTAACACAAGCGGGATGTTGTAGTCTTTGCGATGAGAACGATGAGACTTGGCTTGAGTATGGAGTTCAAAATTCAACAGAACTTTGATGAAGGTGACGCACTGGAAGACGTCCGAAAATTGTTGTCCGGACCTCCGCAGAAAGTCGTTAAACTGCTGGATGTAGTAGACGGCGTAAGTCCGAGAACCTTGCGTGAGTAGTAGCATGTCCGTAATTGCGTCATCTCTAATGTTGAGCAGCAAAGAGGTTTTACGTATTTCTGTAACTAAAGAGTATGATAACGTGTGTGGAATAGCTGCCCGAGTCTTACGCTTAAGTCACCAACTCTTCAAAGGACCGGAAAATTGAGACGCCACACAACAACGTTGTACGCGTCGGGATTGACGCCGAGCATGAAAAAATGTTAAGGATGCATATCCAACCAGTCTTCCAGCTTACGAGTGTCGTGTCTAGACTGACAGGGTGCGTTAATCGCAGCCTTAGGGTACGTTAATCTCAAACATTGAAATGGTCATGCTATCAAAATTGGTCGTAGGTGCCGGAACTCCCATGCGTAGATCAGTCGGTGTCTCACAACACAATTAATTAATGTAGCCCTTAGTCAACATCCAAGCATGACCACAATCGGCAGCATTGAATCGGGTGTGGAAGAAAATCTGCATTGGTAACGACGTGTCCTCGTCGTGGAGAAAAAGCTGACAAGAAATCACAGCGCCTCAAAAAGATTCCCATTGAGATACGTAGCCAAAATGACGTAACTCATACTTACGTTGAGTCTCCCTGACAAGCCCAATCTTAGACGGCGTAAGAGAAAGTCCGACAATGTCGACATCGGTCGGAACGGTGTAGGTACCATCATAATAAACATTCGACTGAGTTGTAACGACTTGCTCGACTTTAGCCGGCGTACGAAAGTTGGCGGTCACGTACGGAACATGGACCGATGCCGAAAACACGTGAACGAGTTGGTGCTCACCAGCAGCATGTAAAGGCACTCGAACGGGATTACCACTCAACACCGTAAGATCGGCGGCGATGAGAATTAGGCCAGTTTCCTAAAAAACTCACGAACGGCATCATCGACGGGTGCTTCATAAGGCAAAATCGAACCAACAAGAAACCATGCTTTACCAGTACGGGGCTCACGTTATAACACGAGTTTGATGTCAAAGGCTTTCGAGCCTCCAGCCTGCAGTGCGATGACAACGTAATTACCATGCCCAAGAGAAGCCATTTCGAATCAAAGAAGCAGCGGCAAACGACTCAAGCAACCGCGAAAGCGTGTAGATATCAAGAGCTCCGAAACCAATGTGGCAATTTGCATGTCTAGGGCTTCTTGCTGACATAAATGTGTTATGTTTTTTCTGTTTTCGCTTCTACATGTGCAAGTGCATGTGGAGAGATGGAATATGTCAGACTATGAAGTGTTTAACAATATATTGTAAACAAAAGGATTGATAAAATGTCACCTCCCTCCACTACACTAGGCTTAAATAGCTCTAGTCTAGCTAGCTTGCACATGTTCTCGACTTGTCCTCGTGCCAAGCGCTAGGGCTCTTTCAGCGGTTCAATCAGATTAGCGCGTCATGTGGCTTAGTCGGACTAATTGTGCTTACTTGTACGCACCGGGAGGTACTGGCAATACAATACAAAGAGTACCCTCGCTAATTGCAATGGCGACGTACCCACGTTGTACATCTTTCCGATGGAAAAGCACGGATCAAATTAGTAACGAGTACATGTACGATGTCGCGGAATGTATTGTTGCATGAATGTACTCGTCACAAAAAGTGTAATATGCTACCACATTAATTGCTCTAGCCCTCCCGCCTAGAAGCATGGACCGCAATAAGTTTAAACTAGCTCCCGCGCGACTTCGGTCTCGCCGCGGATAATTGGACGGGAAAGGTTGGCAAGAAGCCCCACCACATCGACGATAATGGCGGGATTGAAGGGGCGATCTTTTATGCAAGAAATCGAAAATGAGTTTTGGGACAACGGTAGATATCTATTATAATTTCTCAGAATTGCAATTAAATTAAAACTTTTAGACGCACGCGAAGAGCCAAAATGGGGCGATAGTGAATGTGTATTGTCGGAAATGCAATTAAACTTGTATTTGTAAACATACGTATTGAGCCAAAATTGGGGCGGAATGTGCAAAATATGGTCTCCCCGCGAAGGCTCCGCTTTGGAAACGTGGCAGACTTTTATTTCCACGGACGTCATCCTCCCTCACTTCCACACAATTCACGCACTTGAAAATGGAATAAAACGGTCAAACAAGTTATGTGCGGCCAACTCGTGAGTAACGGACACATCGCAAATGTGTCAAACGCCTATGCCCGGTCATTGACACGATATGCGCAACACCCCTCCAACTCTTCCTTACGCAACTCTAACACACCAATGGCGGCCGATAGAAAACCCCTATCGCTGATTTCGAGAATAAAGCCATTAAATCGTTCACACCGGATACTTTACACGAATCTCCCCCAGTTTTCGAGCCAACACAATCATACCAACGCACACGCCCACCACTCGACTTGTCTGTTATTGTAACTTTTATTTTTCGCTTCGGCTATTGTGGTGGCATGGTTTTTTATGTAAGGCTTCTTTCAATTATGGTTTGACGGGGACACGTGATATAGTAATTTACTTTGAGTTCTAGCATTCGCAAAGGCTTCATTGTTGGCATTGGCACGACGCGGGGGGCATGTTGAGACACGTTACATTATTTGCTTTGTTAGCAGCGCTCGCATGAACTTTGGTCATAGGATTTGCTCGGGAAAATGTACAATGATAAGTAATGCACGTATAGAACTCTAGTAGATGAACCACAACTCTAAAGCTTTGAAGCGCCCGTACATTATTATTATACATTTTATTAGTCGTCCAAGGGTTGGGACCAAAGTTTTAAAGCATGGGGGAACGGCGCCTCCCACTCACTAAAACTTCAGCTAAGAAAATTGTCTCCGAGTGAAGGATGTTTTCATCTTCGTTGTTGCATACTTTTTGTGAGGTCGTTGCGCCTTCAACAACCTCGTCGCCATATTCCTTGATTTTCGTTTATTCGCATTATCCAACGGGGTGATGAAAACATCTTGCCATAGTTAGACACATTTTTCTTTTTAGGGGTCGTAACCAACGAATAGGGGTTTTAAATGCGTAACCAACGAATAGGGTTTCGCGGAGTGCATGAGTGTAGCATATAGGGTTTCTAGGGATTTAACGGTATTTAAGGTCGTTGAAAGGGCGGACCGAGACTTGTGTTGACGATGCACTCAAGGGTGGGCGGGACACGAATGGGGCATATCTCGGCTATGATCCGACGTATGAAGGTTTGTTGCCCGGTTGCGATTTTGGGGAATAAGAATGTGATTCGTCCGCCCCGGAATCTAATCTATTTCATACTTATTTGGCTGCTAAATACTCCCGAAGTCGTTGACACAACTTGCGATTTTTGTGATCCCAGCTTGCTGTTCGCAAAGTTGCTAGGAGTATGTGGGTGGGCCCAAAGAACACAACTTGAGAGGTTTAAACAAGGTTGTGGTTTTGCCGTACGGTGTCCGTTTGAGGCAAACTGAGTTACGAATGGAAGGTCTTCACCCAACTAAATACATGCTTTCAGGCGGTATGCAAGTTTTCAAGCAAATTAACGCCTTCCGACCGGTTCTCGCGTCGAATCCGCCGTCCCACTTTATGCATGCCCTTATACAACCAACGGAAGCTTTTAGGGTCTCAAAATCCGTCACAATCGCGCGGGGCTAGCAACCCGTCGACAAGTGCTACCCGCACAATCGCTTCATCGTTGCGTCCAACAATCAGCGCACCAGACTTCTCCTACTCACGGCGTTGCCCATTTCATGCCCTATGTTCGCATGCTCCCGTGCCATTTGCCGCGTACATGCCAAATTACACCCCGCGTTTAGGTACTTTCAGAGCTCCCCCATATTTCACGCCCGGCTATGCTCAAGCTTCAAAGGCCAGCGGCCCGCGCTTCAGGTCGCTCACAACACAAGTCAGCCGCCCCTCATTCGCAATAGGTCCCCCGCCCGTGCTCCTTGGGGGCATTTTCGGGCACGTGGCAAGAAAAACAAGTGCGCACGACATGCCATTCTTGATGTTGCCGCTCTCTTGGCGGCCGGGCGCAACACACTCGGGCGGATACTACTATAACCGTGCATGCATGCCTAGGACCCAGTGTCGAGTACTTTCCGTACTTAACGCGCCCCAAAATGTACCGAGATGCATAGCATGGACGTGCACGAATTTCGGGTCGTAATTAATCGGCTGCAAATCCAAACGTGTGTGCCCAACGCATAAGATATCATATTCATGTAAATGAGCGTCGATTACCTTTTTAGCCTTATCGTTGATTGATTGGACGTCCAACAGCGATACATGTGAGAGGTAATTGATTACGTCAATGTTAAGCTTGCAAAGGTTGCACACTGTTGGATTAAAAGTCGATGCGCTACTTGCACACGGTGAGAAGATGAGGGGGGAAGGGACGAGGGAAGGGCATACTCCACCGACGTGCTCGCACACACATTCGGCGCTATTTCAGCCGAGAGGAGAGGATGTCGCGTGAGCCGTGGGATCTAATAAGGAATAATACTACTAATACGTATTCGTGGTCGTTGAAGAGGATGACGTAGTGGCAGTAGTGGTCGTAGCGGCGGTTGATGACGAGCTTTGCTCGGGGACAACGGGGGCGTTGGTGGTCGTAGAGCCAGCCGTGAGCCTTCTTGCGATGCCAGACATCTTCGTCCCGGCACCAACCGCAACAGGAGCCGGGAGAGGTTCGGGATGCACAGGAAGGGGCACGGCGTCTGCGTCGTGCATCCCCTTCGCGGCGGAGACAATGTTGGCAAGCTTGAGTGCCCCGTGTTGTCCGACCGCTTGCTTGAGTGCCCCGCTCGCGCGCACCTTGTTGGCCGCGCGTTTGAGGCCCGCTGCCCCGAGTTGCCCCCTCCGGCGCTTCATCAACGACTCCGTCCGCGCGGTGAGCTCTTCCAACTGGTGCTGCGCCAGTAGGGTGTCCAACAATTGGCGTTCGATCTCGGCGGCCAACGTCTCCACGCCGCGCTTCACCTCCGCGCATGTCAGCAACTGGGCCACCTCCACCGCGGTCAGCTGCCGACTGGTGTCCTCGATTTCCTGCGGAAGCGGAGGAATGGCGCGAGTGTTAGTAATCTGACGAACGGAGCATACCGTGCGACATGCATGTACGCACGGACACAATTCAAAAATGAGAAAGGGGGAACGAATGCGGAATTACTTACAATGCATAACACAGAAATTCCAGAAAACATAATGACAATGAGAACTTCATAATTATGAGCGGCACAATTTCAGATATTACAATTTACTTTCGCAATTTTGATTGCATGAGATTTGATGGTAGGAAAAGGGAGCACAACATTTAGTTGCATTGACAGAGCGGTAGCAACATGTGGTACCCCACATCTGGGTGACACTTAAAAAAGTTAGGGAGTAAGTACGGCCCGCGCTGAAATACAAGAACACGATTTGGGTGACACGGTAAAAAGAAAGATTGCAAGTACAATGAAATCAACATTGTGGCGATTTGAATAGAAACAGACGAAGCATCAAGCGCTGAAATACTGAAAGTTTGACCAGAGAAATAGTGTTTCATCACGGGTGGCGTCGAGACATAGTCAAACGGGCGGTTGATGGTCCATTGGTGACATGTGTTGAGCTTCGTAGGGGGTGCAACACGAGTCGAAAGCCGGTTGCGCGAGACTCACAGGTGTCCAACATTGCGACCCACGGAAAGAATAGCGAAAACACTGAAATACTCAACGGAAAGAGAAACGCGGCAGCGCTTTTTTTGGTTAGCGGGTGGGGTGAGGCCTTGGTAAATAGCAGAGCAATAGTAAGGGTTACAGGGGACGGACGGAGGTTGGAGAGGGTGGGGGGGGGGGGGCAAGACACCTTGAGCACGTCCATCATGCCTTTGGCCCGACTCGAGGCGGGTAGCTCACCGAAACGTTCCATCGCAACGGCCGCAATCGAGTCCGACACGGAGGTCTTTTGTCCCTTTGGGGCGCAAAGCGTCAGAACCTCCGCAAGGTCCTCTTCCGCCATCCGCATCCCTGCCAGCACCACCTGGCAACGAAACAAAGACACACAAAATTGGCGCAAATTCTCATCAATGGTATCGTATGAAACAAGTCAAAATAAATGGCTTCATTCATCCGGGTGATAATGTTTTACATTTACAAAATTAGGAAACATCGAACATGAGGGGTGACTAGCTTACCATATGTATAGTACTCGTAGCTATACTACGGATACTCTGTAAAAATCACAAAATAGAACGTAACTAGATAAAAAACGACGTAGTAAGATGCTATATTTTGTAATCCAGCACACAGTATATCGCTTGGCCGGACTAAACAGCCCGTCAAATAAGGACAACATGGGACATGTAACATTCGGGGGCGAAGAGGGAGCGGGGGTTTACCCTGGGACGGGGCCGTGTGATGAGGGCGAAGGTGGTGGCCATGCCGAGGCGAGCCGCGATCGACTCCTGCATATGTTTCCCCATCACTCCCGTACCGTAGGTTGCACGTCGCAGTACTGATTGGCACCGTTTGTGGGGGTTTGGCCTTCCGTGGTGCGGCAGTATCGCGCGGATGACGGTGTGGAGCTGGGAGGCCATCGAGGGTGCGCCGCCGCCTTGGAGCCACTGGGAGCGGAGGGTCGGGAGCACGAAAGCGCGCAATGGTTAAATTTTCGGGAGTGGAAAGCGGCAAACGAGAAATCATAAGTAAAGTGTATCCATAACAAAACATATAAATCAGTCGCTACAATATTAATTTTCGCGACATTCACGCAAGGCCTGAATTAATGACTGAATAAATGAGAACCTGAAAGAAAAAACAGCAAGACGAGCACAGGAATCGTAAGGACAAAATGTTTCCCGGATGGTGGCAAAGCTCATCTAAGAGCTCACCTTGGCCTTAAGCTGTGCACGGGCAAGAGGCGAGTAGGGAGGGAAATCTTAAGGATGAAAGAGGAATCACAGAAATCTTAATTAATGATGAAACCTTCAGCACGGAAATAGAGAGGAACAACGGTACAGTACCGTACAGCAGTACATACGTACGGACTATTCAATTGCACGAAAGAAAAGGACACGCGAACATTACTGTAACACATTATCATTTTTTTTTTTAACCATAGAAAAAAAGCAGCGGAGACCACAAAGCAAAAAGAAGGAAAGAGGAAAAAAACTTAAGACCGAAAACAGGAAGGCATGCCACAGCATCAGCACTGCCCTCCTGCAAAGCGTCGCGGAGATAGGAACCCAAAGTACCATCATACCATGACGAGCAGCAGAAACACTTTATCAATTCGTCGTTTATTGCACAAACCCGAGTCGAAGGTTTGTGCAGCGTTATAATATATTCATAATGTAAGGAAAGCAGTGGAATCCGAACATTCCAATTATACATCCAGCGCAAATCAAGTCACACATTCCGATTTCATCCAGCGCTCGTAATCTACTACTATATACGGGTACTTTTCTTAATAAAACATAAGAAAGCGTATATTCTGACCGACCCCCCCCCAAATTCAAATGTCATTACTTGCTCATGACATCACATTAAATCGGGCTTCATTACTCGGGCGTAGTATGCATCGTCGCCTCAACTGGGTGTTAATTGAGCCGACCGCCGGCGCGTCTTACCTTTTCGACGAAGAAGGCGACGCCGAGGATGGCGAAGAGAAAAGATACGAGGATAAGGAATACAAATACGGCAAGCGCGATGGTCCAAAGGCGGATGAGCAGCAGCTGGACGGGGTGTATGATGAGCGTCGTGCCCTTCACCGCCTTGGTCAGGGACAGAGGGCCCGCCCCGGACAAGTCACCTGCGACACGCCAGAGGAAACACCGCGAGGGGGGTTCAGCGACTGCTCAGCAAGCGCAAAAGAAACAACGAATAGATGAAAAATATCACACCACAACAGGCACAAATGTGCAAATGCAAGGATGACGTCAGAGCCATAAAGAAAGAAATCAGTGCTACTGAGAACAATATTATTATCATTGTATTCACGAATATATAATTTGGTAAATCAACAAAAGAGAATCATATCGGTATATGATATTAAGCGATTTATTTACCCCACTACCTACTGCAAGGTATTGGAATGTACAAATAACAATCCATGAAATGAGTTCAACACAACTACTCCGCATCCGAACTCCGAAGGGTATCGACGAAGCCTCGAACGCGCCCACCTCGAAAAAATCACAATATGTATGTTAGTATTGTATTTGTGTCAATGAGCACGAGCATATCCTGTGAAGACCGACTTTGTCAGATAACAGACGAAACAGGGGGTGCTGAAAAGGCAGTACACAAGCATGTATAATTTCATTCTTCGAATGAAAAAAATGTATTTCAGTGCACATTTTCCCTCGATATCAGAAAATTATGTCTCGTTGATAGTGCTGAGAGTGATGCACTAAATTACTGTACAGTATACAATCCCGACTGCTGCCGAGCACTTTCCACGACCTCTGCCGAGTGCAGGGGCACTCACCAGCGATGAAAAAGAGCATGACCCAATGGAAAGTACCGCTGAACGTGGAGAAGGGCTGGTAGATGGAGCCCATCAGGAGGTGCCCCCACGCCGTCATCATCAGCAGCACCACGCCGGCGGTGAGGGAGTAGTAAGCGAGGTCGGGCACCGCGCGGCGCAGCGTGCCCACGATGATCGCGACGCGGGGCTGCCAACGCCACGCGAGAATCAGACGCGCAATGGACGCGAGCACGGCAAGGGCAGTCAGCGCCTGCGCTGTCGACAGAGCCGTCGACAGCTCAGCAACCTTTCCGAAGTCCGCCGTGATACCCTGCGCGCATCAGCCACAAAAGCGCCATCAGAATCGATGTCCGTACTCAGTCCGGCGTCAATGCCCGACATCGGAAAATGCATACGAGCAAAGCCGTTTGGGCAAAAACAGGTGGAAGGAACACGTGGGTATCCGCGGGCAAACTTTTTCTTTGACGAAATGTTAGTGACAAAAAGTCAACGTGACGAAATGAAAAGTGACAAAGCGTGGGTGCACAGCTGCCATTTACGAAACGCACGGAGAGCGCGGTCGACAGCTGGCAGACACAGCCGGCAACCATTGTGCCCAAAAGCACGCTCGACTTAAATCGCAAATTTTGGCCATGACATACTTTTTGGGATACGTGTTAGCAAAGGGATTATAGTCGCTAATATAACGGTGAGTTCATGTCGTTTCGAAAAGGCAGAGAGCGCCGTGCGCAGTTCAAAGATCATAAAATGCCGTGACACGGTCTCCATGCACTGCACTCTCGGTTTGCAAGGTCGGGCGGGACGAGTATTCATAAGGTCGTGGATTGGCATTTGCTGACGACACTGCACACTGTATGGGTTTCCTTAATCCCGTCATCGTTTTATATTAGACACTTGCTTCGCAAAACATCGGATCAAATGCAAATGTTTCTGGGACTATGAATACTGTGGCAGCAACCGTGGATACTGTCTTTCCCCCGGAATGCGTTGCATCCAGTCAGTGAAACCGAGGACTTAGCATCATTTGAAACGAACAAACAAACGCGACGAAAATGGCCGAACATTTGGGATCCAAACATTTGCCTTCAGCAAAAACCTGGACACGTCACTTTATGATAAATGATAAAGTTAATGATCAAAAGACATGTAACACATTTAAATTCACTTCATATTTTGCAAAAATGCCCAGAAATACGACTAATTTGTAAGGAAAAACTGTTATCATCAAATCGCCGCCTTTTTCAATATCAAAGCGACAGCTCTTTATAAATTATACAAGAGGGATGAAGGCAAACAAGTTGTCGCGACGCGCCTGCAGGCCGCCGTCATCAGGCTCGAGGGCCCACCGACCGCTGTAGTCGAGGGGAGGCTCTGCCTCTGTGACTGCCTGCACGGTCAGCTCAACCGGCGAAGACTGTCGGCGGAGCATAAAAAAGCGCGAGGGCGCGGCGTGGCGTGCGTCGTACACCGCGTAGTCGGTACTCGCCGAGAACCCAACCGCAAGCCGGAGAGCGGCCGCGGCGTAAAGGGCGCTCGCAAGCAAAAGAACTCCGATGATAAGGTCCAGTGCAGCGGACGCATTGGTGTGCAACTCCTGCGCAAGCGTCCAAAATCGAACGAGGAAGAAATAAGCGGAGGAGCTGATACGGCACGGCTCGTTTCAATATCCATCTAGATATATCTGAGAGTAAGTAAAATTTGAATACACAGCCGATCAAATTATTACACGCGATTTTGTTTTGATATCCTTCTCACTTAAATATACATTGAAACGTGGTGAATTACCAGACCTCGACCGAGGAAATAACAGCACAAGGAGTCGGGACCCAAACGTCATCCTAAGAATAATGTGCTGACTGAAACAAAATGAAACAGGGTGATGCGCAGCGGATTGATGACCCGAAACGGGCGCCGTCGAGAGTGGGCGTACGGTATCGATAGCTGACAGGGTGAGAGTGCGTCGGCGGGTGATGCGCCTCAATAGACGGGTGATGTGGCGACGCAGCGCAGGAAGCTTGAGGAGTCCCTGAGCAAGGAAACCAAACCAGTTTCGTGAGCCATCGCGATACCGCCGGCGTCGTCACAATCAAGAAACAAATGATGAATAACAACGTAGCAAACTCAAAACGTCGCAATCCTTGCTTTTATGACAAACAAATGACGATTTTCTGTAATCAATTGTCCACAGTACATACATTTTTAAGGTTAAATTAATTAAGATGAATGTAGTTAGTTAACAAGCTACAGAGCTCTACGAGCAAAGTGTGGTATATAACGCAGTTCGTCTACAACGGGCATATCGCACCAGGGCCAGGAAGGTCAAGCCCGAGAAGCCGACGAAGACGAGCATCAGCTGGTAGGCCGCCAATCTGGCTCCGCTGTAGGCGGGGATCACGCTGTAAGCGACGCTGCGCTTGAACTCGCCCTGCGGCAGCAGTTGAAACGCGGTCCGGATGAAGCCAAAGATCTGTAGCTTAGGGTTGAAGGTCGCCACCTCGGCGGTGACCGCCTGTCACAACACAGGCAACCCGCGGTCAGTCGCGAGGGGCAGCGGCACGGCGATGAGGGCGGGATGTGAAATGCCAAGACAGCTCAAATTACAGCGGTTGCCACAGACAGCTGAGTTTGAGAAAAATTTCGGAACCGCCCACAATTCTGAAACATATCGGTTCTCGTCTCGCGTTTGAACAAACAGGAAAGCGCTCGGCAGCGCAGACGATTCGTTTTGGCGCAAGTATTTCCAAAACTAGTCAGTCCGACATCACACACAATAGCTAAAATCTCCAAGCTTGTCGGAAACAGTCTCACAAACTCGTAAATGACAGTGCGGCGATAATTTGTTCTTTTGCTTTATACATTTCGACAAAGTGACCTAGAGCGATGTAGGGAGAGCGACCAAGACCGAGGGCGACAGGACCATACCAAGTAGAACAATCGGCCAGTATGTTAAAATAATGCTGATTATCTAAATAAAGGAAAAAATGTTCAGCAACGATTTGTGAAATCTGAGATGAAGGGCGATCAGTGGGACGAATGCATCGACAATTACTTCTGTGCGACGATCCGCGTAGCGGCCGTCCTCAACGTAGCGCCAAAGCTCCGACAAGCGTCTCTTGCTGTTGACAGCCTCGAAGACCTGCATCGATGGGGATGGAGCAACCCACAATAATCTTTTAAGAAATTGATAAAATTCAAGTTATGTTTTAATCATTCCCAGAAGTGACCCGGCACTTTTATTCTTTTTGCAGGGAGGGGGGTTAAAGAGGGTGCCCCTACCAGAGGGAAGCCCGCAGGGTGGTGCGGGAGGCTGGTATGGTACCAAGGGTGGGGGAAGCCGCGCGCTCCCACCTCCTCGCTACCGTCCGAAACATTATAGAAATCGCCCTCGCGGCCCTTGAATTATATCAAATTCAAGTGGCGGCAGTGTAAAAGTCAAATCGCCGCTCTTTACCGTTAAATAAATGAATCATTTACACATATGATGTAGCAAAATTAACAAGAAAAACTCCAGCAAAACATGAAAGCCAAGGGATCCTTCGTTCCTCTAGCCAACCACCACAATCGTCAAAATCTTAATAATTTACTTTTGTGGCGAAAAGATCCGTCTGCTGGCGGTGTTCACTGTAATCAGGAAGACAGTCAGGGCACAACTAACTCGCTTTATTCTCTTAATCATCTGAATAACGCTCGGATATGTTTTAAGTTGCTTTGCATTGAACAAATAGTTATTTTCAAAATAACAAAACGCGTACGGAAATTGTGCTGCAGAATATGTCCGGCCGGGCGCACCAGCAGCCTCGGGTTGTACAGCTCGCTTTGTGTGGAGAACACGGGGTCGCTGCCGTACGGACGAAGCTCCTCGCCCTCCTCCTCTTCTGCTGAGAGCGACGGGTTGCTGCAGGCCCAGGAGAGCCCGGTAAAGTCCGGCAACGGCATGAGCTCGTAGTGAACCCACTTGGTGTACACATTCTGCGAAAAATCAAGCAATAGGTCACTCGCTCGCCCGTGCATCAACGTCGCCACATCAACAACCCGCTTTAAAATGCTACAACATCTCCCACACGCAAAAACGCGGGCAATCTAGAAAGGATGTCAAAGAAATAAAAACAACAGGGCGGGGGGTACGTTGATTCGGCGACAGTCACGACGAGATGCCAGCTTGGCACGCTCCAGATTTAGTAGTACCCCGCCAAGGACGCGGTTGCCACTGCGGGTGGAGCCAAGAAACTGCGCCAAGCCCGCCTCCTCCTGAACACACGACCCGCACAGAGCCACAGCGTGCATTGTGATTCGTGTTGAACTACAGTACTTGAATTGCATCGC
Organism: Tetraselmis chui; assembly: GCA_026401115.1. Classification (NCBI taxonomy): domain Eukaryota; kingdom Viridiplantae; phylum Chlorophyta; class Chlorodendrophyceae; order Chlorodendrales; family Chlorodendraceae; genus Tetraselmis; species Tetraselmis chui. Next base: position 157,099 of record JAPMLY010000593.1, read on the forward strand.
CGGCGCACTATTTAGGCAACAGCGTTGAAAACATTCTGATATCATAAATGCGTAACATTATTTGCATTTTAAAATCATTTCCGGGTACAGTTACGAATAGGGAGTGATGTTGCTTTAAATCTCATCACATAAGCATTGTTTCACATCCGAACATACATCTTATGTATTATCATACAGGGCTTACCTTCTTTGTCAATTGTTTCTAAAACACAACGTAAAATCCAAATCATTAAATAAAACTATATCGTATTTTTATAAACATATGCATAAATTGAGATGTATTACTCAATTGATGGATTTCTAGCATTGAAATAGTCTGAGCGTGAAAGGAAGTGAAGTAAAACATCTATTTATAATGAGGGATAAAATGATAAATATTGACAGGAAGTGAATCACAACAGTTTGCATTTTGGTAAAATAGAAGTGAATCACAACACCAGCCGATTAATCTCATTGTAGTTTAGAATTGGCGAATGTGATGTTCGCATTAAACCATTACGACTCAAGATTACTTACAATAACAACAAATGTAAGTAAATATGCGCTGCTTTCAGACTCACCTGTTCCGGAGAGGGGGCGAAGGCGTCATCGCGAGCCTGCTGCACCTGGTAACCCGCCCACAGAGCCGCCTGCTGGCCGCCAGCCATCGCTTGAGACAAGTGCCGCCGGCCGCTCGCGGGTGCATTGCCATCAGCCGCCGCCTCTTCCGCCGACGGCTTGCGAACCACAAAGGTCGCGTCGTACCTTCCCTAAAAGCAGTACAAAGCGCACCCCACAGCGCCACGTGAATCACTGCGCGTCATATTCGCGACTAGCCAAAGTACAAACATAGGTGCACGCACAGGTGTAAGTAAGTACAGGCAGTAGACCAAGGGACTCCCCCAGCCAGCGGTTGCTTTACTGGAATACAAAATACCGGTCCTAGAAATGTAGAAAAGCGACTAAATGCACGTCAATAGATTCACAGAAAAAATGCAGTACTTGCATGGGTTATGGTACGCGGGAACAGTACCGGAGAAATGAGCTAAATAATAGGATTTACTGCCAACCCTGAAAAAGCTGAAGGTAGGAAAATGAGTATATATGCCTTGCGCGCGAAAATATTTCACCCGCGAGTACACGTACACGTACCCGGAAGGCAACGCTGTGCGCGAGGCAAAGAGGAGACGCGCCGCCGTCCTCTGACGCCTGCGAAACGCCGCCGATGCCATCCAGGAAGACCTGTCGCTCTGCCAAGTCTAGCAGTAGGTTCTGCTCGCACGGGAAAATAACATGGCGAGGGGGGAAGGAGAAGCAAGCGGAGGGGGGTGTCAGCGCGTACCAAACTTGCCGTTTCAATAACTTTATCCAAATAGCGATCTGCCAAATATTATCAACAACGAAATTGGTCGACAATCAAAAGTATGAGAGGCTCGACTACACGTAAAATAGATTAAGGCACTGCAATTAAACCGGCAGCGCTGGATAAAATAGTACCAGGCGGGACAAACGGCGACAGTTAACGTGCAATATTTACGAGCAAACAAACATTTAGTGAGCGTAACTCATTATCAGCGAGTTGAGTTATAGTGCTGAGTCAAGTCTCTATCGCTGCATATGAACTGCGGAAGAAGAAAGGTTCCATGTCGAGATGATTGACTGGACCATTTATTGGTATGATACCATCCGTCCGTAAATTTTACGCAGCGCGACGATGTAACTACACAGAGCCCCAAAGAAGAAAATGATTAGGGTTGCTGGATAAAGAAAGCTCAAATGAGCAAATTTAGAGGACAAAAAATATTAGGAAAGGCATTTTAGTACAGCTACGGGTACGAGTGAGTTGTAGATATTGTTTCCATTCTTCATATATTCAGGTAAAAAAAACCAAAGGAATAATTCATGTGATGCGGAACAATCAGGAAAACGGGCCAAAGTTGGTGTGTGTTGGGGGGGGGGGGGCACATAAAATAACCCGAAAAAAGCTTCACGGCCGCCCTAAAAATAAATCGAGGAAGTGAATATCAATGAACCCATTGATAAGTGCGACAGAGGTACGTCGCTTAGCGCACCTCGGCGTTGGCCGCCTGTTCGGCCGCCGCGTTGGCGGTTTCCGTGATATCCGCCTGATAGGCACTCGCGTCTTGAAACAGCGCATCGAAGCGGCTCGCGACGTCCTTCAGCTCCGCGAGTTGCGCCTCGTGCGCGGCGTTCGCCTCCTCCAGCAGCTCCGACCACGAAGTGCCCAGAGCCGCCGCCGCCGCGCCCGCCACCGCCTCACCCTCAGCCTGCGCCCACTGCGGCACTCGCTCCGCGGTGAGCAGCGCAAGCCGCGCCTCCGTCGCAGACGCGCGCTGAAGCAGCGTCGCCACCTCCTCCATGACACCCTCCAACGAATCGACCTCCGCCTCGACGCCCTCCGCCTTTACCACGTTGCAGCTGCTCGACACAGCGTCCAGCTGCAGCCGACGAGCGGCACGCACAGTCACATATCCGGACAGCGTCAGGTTACGCAACCCACCACAGACAGGGCAGTAAGTTGACGTGACGGGGAAACAAAAACAACTAACTGTACAATGTCACAGAGCGAAAGGCGAATAAATAGATTCCTAAACAATAATCTAAGCTGCCTGATTCACGTAATACGGGGACTAAACGGGGAAATATGAAACTAACATAATATGGCATTTCTTATATCACACACTCGTCGCTTGATTTATCTTAAAATAAAGTGGCAGCTTGCCCCACCTCTATTAAACCTCTAACAAAATCGTGCACAAATTCATTAAAACAATTGATTTCCACACCAGCGAGGGTTCGATACCTTGATGGCGGTCGATAGGAAGGCACTGCCCGCCTCGCCCGTCAGCCAGGCAGACGGCTCGCCCAAACTTGCCTTGGTATCGCCGCACAAAGTCGCAAGCGCGCCTGAGTCCACCTGCGACAGTCGGCGCCGACCGAACAGGCCATCCGCAGTGATAATCTCGTCGGAAGTCGTCGTCGATGATGCGAGCGGGACGGCAAGTTGGACAGTTACGTGGATCTCGACACTAAACGACGACGAATCATCATCAGTCGTCGCCGTCTCATCATTGACGTCACCGTCCATAAGCAGCGTCGCCGACTCGACGGTCACGTCGTCCCGAGAGCTGCCGGGAGGGAGAAGGGTCGTAAACACGCCGCGGAAAGCAAGGTTGGCATCCGAGCCGACAACCACGGCGTCCGCTACCGCGCGCTCGGCGGCGGCGCGGGGGTGAGGGTCGCCGGAAAGGTCGAGTGTGAGCTCGAGGCGTAGATCCATGACACCGAGGTCTCCCGCGGTAATGGTGAGGGTGCGGGTAGCCGGCTCAGAGGCGCGACCCGTCGAGTCGGTGACGACGTAGGTATAAGTATAGGTACCTGGGGGACACCAGGGTGGACCCGCACCGGCCCGCTCCGCCGGACACTCTACCCCTTGACCGTCCGGATGCGATACCCCCTCGCCGCCGCGAACCACGACTCGCGAGCTGACGTCACCCTCGGCTGCGCTAAAGGCCGTGGCCCCGCAGGATCCCGTCGAGGCGTCAGCGGCGGTGGCACAGGGGAGCAAGCTCCATGTTTGTCGCAGCCCGTAGCCGAACTGTACATCGGATGCGCCGACGACGACGACGGCGGGCGGAGCGGTCAACGTCACCGCCGGTGGCTCACCGGCAGCGAGAAGAAGGCCGTCACGAAGGCCGCAGGCGACGGCAGAACAGGTGAGGGCGGTGCCGTCGATCGCATCGCAGATGGTGGGCGCCTCGGGCGGGCAGGGGCTGACGATGGTGACGGTGCGGTTCACAGTGGCAAAATGGCCGTCGTCGGAGACGACGAGGAAGCGGACCGTGACGGTCTGACCCACCTCCGTTGCAAAGGCAAAGCCTGATCCCTGCAGTCGATCCAGCCCAGCAGCAACACGAAGTGACTACCCAGAAAACAAAAATATATATATACTTAAGTACTTATGAAAAAAAAATGATAATGGTAATATTGATACAATAAAACGAGCTTAAAACAGTTCTCTTTAGAATTTTATACCGCTATCCATTTCGCTTTTTGAGGGACGCGGGCACCTGAACACCCTTGCGGCTGAAGAGGTGGTCAATGCAGCCGCGCTCGAGGCAGTCCTCGACTTGCAGGTCCATAGGCAGAACGACGACCTGATGGCTAATGTCTCGTCCTTGAGTGTCGAAGGCGGTGGCGCCCGGATCGCAGGGCGGCTCCTGGTCGACGGGGTCCTGCCCCTCGACGCACTTTTGGTACACCGCGCCCTGCGACAGGAGGCTCCACGGTCAAAACAACATGGAAGCGAGCGCTTCTATTTTACTAGCGCTATGTGCTCGTATTCATTTATATGGACATATATATTTAGTCCATACAACTCAATTACTCTCTTGTAATCAGATTAACAGAATGCAAGTTGCGCATTACTTAGGTTTACACAGATAGACAACCCTGAAGTCTCAAGCTAGTGAGGCACCTTTCTGAGCTCCACCACCGCCGGCCCGATGAGTTGGATGGTGGGGCCGCTCGACGGCTCAACCTCCGCCCCGACCCCACCGTTGCAAACGGTGTCAACCGAGCAAAGAAAAGAGTCGGCGCAGCGCGTCTCGCCCACCTCGCACGCCTCCACCACCACCACGCTGCGCTCCACCGCTGTCGACAGGGGCGGCTCCGCGCTGTTGTAGACCTGACCGCGGCATAAGCCCAAGCAGTTCCAAGAGACAATAAAACGAAAAGTAAAAAAAGGTGAAATGAAACCAAATTTCACTTTATAAAAAAGGGAATCTCCTTCAGTATTCAGAACGCAATCCATGTTTGGCGTTATTGACAACCCATAATCCCCCCGAAACAGCTACGTAACCAAATAAGCGGAGCTCCGCCATCAGGGAGGACTACTCATGTTATCAGTGGTATATTCAATGGTAATCAGCCAAACATTAAAATAGTCAATAAGGTGTTTGAAGCCAACAATGGGGGCTGGCGCACCACAAATGTGACAGTGTAGATGCCAGGGGTGTCGGTGTCCACCAGGCAGGGACGCACGCCGCTGTTGCTGTAAAGCCACGCTTCATCCTCTCGCTCGCCCGGGCACACCTGTGACGGAGGGGGGCAGAAAGGGGTTCGCGTCAATCAACGGACCGATTTGCTACACGCCCCACCCCATGACACTCCAAACGCATGTCGACACCCAAATCGAGTATTGGGAAGTCATGTTGCGATATCACTGCTTTGCATGTGCATGTGTGTGTGTGGGTGGGTGGGTGGGTGGGTGGGTGTGTGGGCGAGTGGTGTGGGTGTGTCAGGAAGAAAGAGAGAAAACGGGACAAATACTATGTGTGTGTATCTCTGCATGTGTTGGGTGAGTTGTTTACACATGTGTGTGCGCGTGTGAGTAGGTTCGTGTGTACGTGTGTGGTGAATCTGTGTGTGTGTGTGTGTGTGTGTGTGTGTGTGTGTGCGCGCGTGTAAGTTCGTGTGTACGTGTGTGTGCGTGCGTGCGTGTGTGTGTGTGTGTGTGTGTGTGTGTGTGTGTATGTGTGTGTGTATGTGTGATTTCAGGGGTAATTTTATCGTGTAGGAGAAACATATATAGTCAATTTTTGCTTGTATTTCCAAATGGGGGCAATGAGGGTATGACCTGGATGACGTCAGTCAGGTCACCGTCGATCTCATCAAAGGCCGCCGCGCCGCGGTCGCAGATGAGGACGGGTGGGGAGTCAGGGTCGCAAGGGCCGTAGGGCTCCCCCTGCCCCACCTCCACCACCGCGGGGCCGACGAGCTGCAACGCCGGTGGCCCACGCACTGCACTCCCCTCACCCTCCTCGGCTGCCACCTGTCCACAGTGAATACGAAAGGAAATTACGTCAATATCCCCCAAAACAGGAATTGATGATATTTTGTAATACGTATAGGAATAACTCTTTGACATAACTGAGTTTTGTGAAAGAATGAATGTAAAATGCAAAATTAAAGGTTTGGATAGGGTCTTAAACAGGGTTTATGGTTTAGGGTTTTGAGTCATTTTAAGACGAAGACAAAAAGACACAAAGAACAGGAAAAGCGAGTCGTCTTGAACCGAACATTGTTGACGCCGCTGTAGCACACGCCGGCGCGGCTGCAGGTGAATGACTCGACGTCAAATGCGGGGCGTGGCTCGCACAGCGTCTCGCCCTCCTCGCAGGCGACGATCAGTTGGAGGATCAGACGCGGAGGCGCGTTGCCGGCGCCGTCCGTCACCGCGTACTCCACCAACATGGGCGCCCCCGGGGGAGTGGGCACGGCGGAGGATACGGGGCCGCGCCATACTTTCCGACGGATGCTCGTTGTTAGATTGCCCTCAACCTCGTCCAAAGCCGTCACAGCTGAACCAAAGCGACAGTGACGACGGGTAAGGCCCTTCCAATACGAAGATACGAAGAAACGATAAGGGACTTAACACTATACAAATATGGGAAGGGCCAAAAATGCGGTGTGCAAAGCTTGAACCCTAAATACATGCAAGATGCGATGATGTTTTATATTGAAGTGGTAATACTAAGCTCTGTAAATGAAATCGGAAAACATGTTTAGGAACCGAGTCGAATTAAGCGAGAATTGATTATTGTACATTTTCTTCTGTTGAATTTTTATTTATTAATAAGCATTACTGTTTCCTCGTAACACTCAATTGAAATGTGATAACATACACACATCCACATTCTCCCCGTTGCAACAGCACATGTGAAACCACGAGAGGAGACGACGTAGGGAAGGGGAGCATCTTTCGCACCAATCGTTCGCACGTAAGGTATTCATTGACAATTCTTGTTTGCTTACAAAACAAAGCGATGCAAGCACAAAAATCAAACAAAGCAAAGCAGTGCAGTGTATATTTGCAGTTTGGATTGGCGTATTTTCTGGCGCCAACGAACACAATGGCAACAAACTACTGCTCATACAATTATAAACAAGTCAAAGTATCGACCATTATCGTATCGGAGTACTACAAAAAAGGGGGGAAACAGTTTAAAGGCCGATGATACTCAATAGTGTGCTTCTATGGGAGTAGCTCAAATTAAACCAGTTTTGACAATTTCATTGAAGCGTTCAGTGTCGGCAAACGAGATATGACGACACAGCATACACGTTCTTAGTGGAAGGGATTCGAGCTTACGCATGCAAAGTGGTCGCAATTCATAAAAAATCGTTTTATGGCCGTTAATGATGATGGGATTAGAACAAACGGTGTACGATTGCATGATTTCGCCGTCCACTAATGAGCTGAACTTTGGTGCCACTGTCAAATTAGATGAGATGTACATACACAAACGCTTCATTTCCCAGAAAGACAGTAAATAATATGTTGATCCAAACAAGTGAAACCGGGACAGCATTGAAATTTTGCTGTGAAGCATCCCAAATCAATGAAGACGTACATAGGTTGTGTTTTAGGTAGACACGTGTGCAATCAACATGGTCTATGGGAACGGGCATCCACCCCCACCACTCACCGGGCTCGTCAAAGGGCTGATGCTGTGTGAGCGAGTAGACGCGGACTGCGTCGCCAGTAGTGCTCACATCCGTGCGGCACATGGGAGGCTCGCAGGGGGCGTCCCATTCAAAGGAGGGCGGTGTCACGTCCGGTGGCGCCTCGTACGTCTCTACCCGCTCCTCATCTTCGAACAGGTTGATGTTGACGCAGAGGCCTTCGACGGAGCAGCTGCCCAGCGCTTCCAACGGCGCCGCACACGTGATTTCTGGAAAGCAGTTGTTCACGACCACAACCTGCGGCAACAGCCGGAAAGCTTGCTGTCAATAGCGCCCATCACAAATAAAAGAATGAAAGAAAATTATGCGTCCACCTTGCTAGTAAGTGCAGTCGCGCTGGGAAATACAACAATGCAGGTAATGTGCATAAAAGCGCTTTCATTGCGCTGCATCATATCACAAAATCACCCCTTTTTCGAGTGTTACATTTATCATTTACTGTTGAAACAAGTCATTCTAAAAAATAAATAAATAATGTGAGAGGAAGCAACTAAAGTCACAGTCGAAATTTTTCACTGTTAATGCAGTGATAAGGATACCCATGAATCCCATGCTATGCGATTTTACAATAGCAACAATATAAACAGTAATGCATTCTTGGGAACCAAATCATTTAATTTTATGGTTGTTGATACTCGCTTAGGCCAAAAGTGATTAATAAACACTCCATAATAACATCCACCAGGTCGGCAAAACAGCCGACGATGCCGTGTGTGTTGACTGTCGTGGGGTCATGGACCGTGCTGCCGCAGTGTTGAGTGCAAGGTCTGGGGAAAGTGGGGCACGGAAAGGGCTCACCTCGCGGTACACGGGGGCGCCCGCGTTGCCGGCCGCATCCACCGCGGTGTACGCCAACAGCTGGCCGCGCTCGCCCGGCGGGGTTGGGAAACGCAGGTCAACGGGCAGCCCAGTGACATTCACGTCCAACTCACCGTCCCGCTCGTCCAGAGCGAACGCGCCTGTTGTGCAGCACCGCGAGCAGCGCAAGTCAGATCGACTCCGAAATTCCGAGAAAACAAATACGTCAAAACCAAATTCAAAACTCGCGCCACAGTTTATATACTCAGCGAAACAAATCTTTCGGAAGTGACACGATAACAAAAAAAATGAAGGCAATCATCGAACCCACCCTCGTCCTGGTATACGGAGAGCTGCGGGACCTCCAGGCGCAACTCGCCCAGTAGCGTGATGAGAGGCGGCTCGGTGTCGGGTTCATTCTCGCGGTACGAGAGTGACGAGGGCGGCCCGGGCGGGAGGCCGTATTGGTCGAAGGGAGGCGGCGGCGGAGGGGAGGGGGGCGGCGGGGGTGAAGGCGGCTGCGGGGGGGGCGCAGGCGCGTCGATGCTGATGTCGATAGCGGGGCTGGGCATGCCGTAGGCTTCCAGAAACTCGGCGGGGAAGAGCTCCGCGGGAGCGGTCAACAGTAACTCGACTAATTCGGTCGGAGGGAGCGCCGCGTCGAGGGCCGTCTCGCCCGGGTACCACGCCTCGCTGGCGACAAACAGCCCCTCCCCTCCCTCGCTGTCTTCCCGCACCGACATCTCCAGCACCAAAGCAGTCGCCCCAGGCAATCCAATGGCAGCGCTGAACGCGGCGGTGTAGCCGTCGACAAAGGTGGCCTTGGAACTGTGGCCGCCGGGAAACATATTTATTGGGGGTTTAATATAAAACACATTAAGATAATAGCAAAACCAATGTAACTAAATCCGTAATATAATAAATGAAACATCCATTGACACACTGACACACTGGAAAAATGCTCGTGGGATGATTGTTATCCTTGATGGTCATGGCTAAAAACGGGAAAAGCACATAAAACAATGTGGAATGAGTATGTCACAAACCAGACATCGCCAAACCACTTTTTGCTGATACAAATTCAAATGAACGTTAAACTATTATTCTTCAGATAATCATTCCTCTTAGTCTCGCAAACACGAAATGCCGATGACGGCGGAGGGAAGTGGACACTGGACAAGCGATTCCTGCGAAATGGAATATACTTTCGATGTCGCTGTCAACTTCAGTTATATTATATGGCGTCCATCTTAATGGTAGATATGCTGAGGCGAGGTGAGGTGAGGGGAGGTGGGCTCTCACGTCGGCTCCTGCAGGTCGACGCTGTCGGCGGCCTCGGTGAAGGGCAGGGTGAAAGCAACCCGCACGTGGTCCTCCGCCGAAGGCGTCGGGGGCGGGGAGGAGGGCGGCGGGGGCTGCGGGGGGGGCGGAGGTGGAGGGGAAATGGGAGGCGGCAGGGAGGGCGACATCGGAGGCGGGGGCGGACTGCCATGCCGCACAAAGCAATCCCAAAGTAAGGCCGAAGTCAGATGAAAATCAGTTTGACTACAGAGCCTCCGCTTAAACACTATAAACAGTGACACCCCTCGAATAAAGTTGGTGTGCCATCACAGTAAAACCATTTAAGCACTGCGCAGCCGCCGGCGTCGGTGCTTGCAAGCTGTGCGAGCACACAGGCTCGAGATGGGTGGCGGGTGCGACCTTGAAGTTCGCGATGAGCTCAATTCGGTCGCGTGAGGGAATTAGTTACCGAGATTTGTTTATTAAGGGGACGCTAATAAGATAAAATCATGGGATCGCTAACTAAAGGGGACATTCCCGTACAGAAAATGCTCATCGTACAGACTCTAAAGCGGTAAATGTCCCCGATACGGTAAGAAACAAGGCCGGCTACCGTAGATTTGAAATTAAAGGGGCACATCTACCGGACGAAAAGGAGTCCGCTGTCTTGTATTCCGTATTTTTAATTAGATTTGAATTTAATCCGCAGGGATGAAGGCCGAAAGCATACCAGACGCTACCCTTGCACACAATTGGGACAAACTGAAATGGTGTTACGAAGAGACAGAAATGACAGAGGACTGAAGTCTCGCTTGGCCTAACCATTCACAACAAAAGAGGTATCACACCAACCAGGAATGAGCGATTGTGGGGTTTTGACAAAGAAAGAGGAGACGTGACAGGGGTGGTATCTCCCTTCCTGAGTACCAATCACACAGCTTACCCCCACCCACCTTTACACCTACACTCCTCACACCAACCGCCCCCCCCCCCCAAAAAATATCCATTTCGTCAAAAGTAGATGGGAGAAAAGCTGCAGCAATAATAAGCTCAGAAATTCCGAGAAACTACAACTCAACCACAAAGGTTATGTTACGATACTTGGTCTTGAATTCCTTCGTGTGTGTTTTTTTTTGTGTGTGTGTGTGTGTGTGTGTGTGTGTGTGTGTGTGTGTGCGTGTGTGTATGTGTGTGTGTGTGCGTTGGTGTGTGCGCTCGCGTGTGCATACGTGTGCGTGTATGTGTGTGTGTGTGTGTGTGCGCGCGTATGTGAGTGGGTGTGCGTTTGTGTGTGTGGCGAGGGTAGACAGGGAAGCGAGGACAGAGCAGGGGAGGTGGTACCTGGGGAGGGGCGGCGAGGGAGGTGGGGTGATAGCGATGCAGCCTTCCTGCTCACAGCACTCCACCACCACCTGGATCTGCAGTGGCGGGTCGCAGCAGCAGTTGACTCGCTCCGGGATGGCACCCGTCACGCTCAGCTCCCCGTCCGCACCCACCAGCGCGCTCACGTCCACGCGCTCCCAACAGAAGAAGAACACGTCGCAGACCTCCTGACTGTTCGAGCTGCACTCCCCGCTCTCCCGCACCCCCTCGCTACCCACGGCAGAGAAGGTGATGAACTCCCCCGTCCCCGTGAAGTCCGACTGGATCATCCCAGCAGACAGCTTGACGTGGGGGCAGGTGGCGAGCCCGGAGAAGGAGACGGTGCATTGGGAAGGGGAGCCGTCGCCGCTGCAGGTGCGCTCTTCATAATACAGGCTAGACGCGACAAAGTCATCTGCGTCGCTCTGCCGCAGCTGCCTCGCTTGCCTGCCCTCAACTTCCGCATCTGACAAACTGTTGCTGCTGCTGCTGCTGCTGCTGCACTGGAGAGTCTGAAAAGTGGGATGTCCGTCCTCTGCGTCCATCAAGACCAACAGGCTGACCAACAAAAGGCCACACAGGCATCACTCCACTCAGTGCCATGCCACGGAAATGACTCACCCCTCCCTCTCTCTGCCACAGCCTGTCCCTGGTTCCGATTATCCCTCCCCTTCACCCAACCTCAATTTCATAGCAACGAATTTATGGCCCTTGCTTCAGAGTATGGATGAACGTCTGATGCGCATTTCACAATTCAAAATAATATACCAAGAAAATATGTTGAGTAGGGGTGGAGATGGTTGAAGTAGAAAGCGGGTTACCTCTCGTGGAATGCAAGACCAGTGGGCGAGGTATGATAGACACTATCATTCAAGAGGGCGTCGGAGGTGGTCGACCAGCCGCGGGGTCCATTCCTCCAAAGTTGGCTGACTCCGTTGGCTGCGACGGTGATCATCTCTGAGCCGGACGCCGCGAGGTGGAAGCCGGCCTGGATGCTGGGATGGGCACGGGAGGAGAGGACGCGCATGCCGGGCACCCACATCCCCGTCTGTGCCGGCTTGTCATCCTGGCTGCTACTGGTGAACAGGAAGAGGGCGCCCTCTGATGATGTCACTCCTTGGCCCGCCACCGCTAAAACCGACCCACCGCCGCCAAACGCCACCTGCCGTCCGAACCCCGCTGCAGGGGACCCCTCCGGCGCCCCAATTACCTCCTGCAGCCCCCAAGTCCCGTTCTCGAGGCGGATGTAAGTGAAAACGGCGCCCGCTGGCCCCGCGGGCGCGCCCACGGCCAGGAGGCCGGACGACGAGTCGCCCAGGGCGAGAGAGGCTCCGAAACCAATTTCGGCATTCGGGGCGGATATCGCCGCGGCCAGCTTCCAGCCGGGCTTGTCGCCAGCCACGCGGCCATATAGGCATACCCGCTCACCACCCCTTGAGACAGCAAGCCAGGATCGCGAGAGGGCCAGCTTCACGCTGGGTTGTGTTTTAGCGTCGGCCGAATGGTCTGTTTCCGTGAACGACGGATCAACTTCACACTCCTCCTCGCGGAAAACCCGTACCGTCTCGTATAGCATCCACCCACGTTCGCCGTCGCGGCGGAACAGGAGCACCGAGTCGCCCCCTGAACCCATCACCAGCTCCTCGTGATACAGAGATATCTCTGCCCCGGAAACATGGTGTCCAGGATCAAGGAGAGGTTGCGGGCGGTCGGCCACGGCCGCACAAGTCGTGGGCCCGCTACGCGAGTCGTACTGGTAAGTTTTATCGTCGTACCTGTACAGCACCCGCCCGCCACGACCTTCTGAGCCCGATGAGCTCAACAGCGGCGGAGTGTGGTTGCTATCCACGGCGGCGGTCGCCGCCGCGACTACTGTGCCCAAGCATATAACGGCCCCCACCACTACAATTGCACGCCATGAGAGTGCACGCATTTTGACCTGCAGCCCCCGACTCTGTGTCGCTGCGCATGCAGAGCAGTGCACTTCTGCGGCGTCGCGGCCGTGTTCAGCGATATTTATTCAAGAGTACGCCACATCAGAGCGGATGCTGTCGGTAATAAAGCGAAAATTTGCGATATCGCTAACAGGCAGCGCGATACGAGCACCGTACTGGTACGCTGTAACATCTTTCTTTACTAAATATATAAAGATGTTATAAATATTTATTTTCCCAGGCAGGTCGCCCCTGCCTGCTCCTTACCCTCCCTCCCTCCTCCCTGTTTGTAGCGGGGAGGCTGGGGAGGGGGTGGCTCTGCGTGTTTTGTAGCGATCAACGCTGCTCCCGGGGCCTTGTTATGGCCGACGACCGGGCCATTGACCGGCCTTCGCGTCTTGCTCCCGGGGTGTCCCGACTAGCTTCTCTCTCTCCTCTTCCCCCTTTCGCCCGGTCCTCCGCGTCTAGACCTTCCCGTCGCGATTATGCTGCTCGTCGGGCCCGTGCTACGGTCCGTGCGTCGTCTGTTGTTCCCCACCCCGTATCCCTTGTCCGTACCTCCACATCGGGCCGCCGCGCTACTCCTCGTCACAATGCGCGACGCCCGCTTCGTTCTGCTTTGTCTCTACCCCCCCTCGGTGGCTCGTGGGCATCTGTCGCGCGCGCCACTTGCGCCGTCCGTCGCCCCCTTACGGGTCGGTCGGAAAAACCTGCTGCTCTGCGGCGGGCTGCTAGGGCTACCGCTGGTGGGCGACAGGCTGCCCATGCCGCTGGTGGTTCGAGGGAGGCCGCCGATGCTGTTCGGCGCACGGCTGCTGCCGTTGTTGCTTCAGCAGCCGCCGGACATAGAGACGATGGTAGTGTTGGTGCCGCCGTTGTTGCTGCTGCTAGTGGTGCTGGTCGGCGCACAATTGATGTTGCTGTTGCTGCAGCAGCCGGCGGACGTAGAGACATTAGTAGTGTTGGTTCCGCCGTTGATGCTGTTGATGCTACTGCTGATGGTGGTGGTGGTCGGCGCACGGTTGTTGCTGCTCTTGCTGCAGCATCTGCCGGACATAGAGACACTGGTAGTGCTAGTGTCGCCGTTGCTGCTGTTGCTGCTGTTGAGGGTGGTGCTGGTCGGCGCACGGTTGTTGTCGCTGCTGTTGCTGCAGCAGCCGGCGGACGTAGAGACACTGGTAGTGTTGGTGCCGCTATTGTTGCTGCTGTTGTTGGTGGTGGTGGTGCTAGACGGCGCACGGTTGTTGCTGGTGTTGTTGCAGCAGCCGGCGGACGTCGAGATACTTGTCGTGTTGGTGTTGTTGTTGCTGCTGCTGGTGTTGGTGCCGGTCGGCGCACAGATGTTGTTGTTGTTGTTGCAGCAACCGGCGGACGTAGAGACATTGGTAGTGCTGGTGCTGCCGTTGCTGGAGGTGGTGGTGGTGGTGGTGCTCGTCGGCGCACGGCTGCTGCTGTTGTTGCTGCAGCAGGCGGCGAACGTCGAGATACTGGTCGTATTGGTGCCGCCGTTGCTCATGTTGTTGGTGGTGTGGCTCGTGCCGGTCGGCGCACAGCTGCTGCTGCTATTGCTGCAACAGCCGGCGGACGTAGAGACATTGGTAGTATTGGTGTCGCCGTTGCTGCTGCTGGTGGTGCTGGTGGCGCTGGTCGGCGCACGGCTGCTGCTGCTGTTGCTGCAGCAGCCGGCGGACGTCGAGATACTGGTCGTGAAGGTGCCGCCGTTGCTGCTGTTGCTTCTGTTGCGGCTCTTGGTCGGCGGTCCGCTGTTGCCGGGGATAATGGCGTGTGCAGAGCCGCATCTAGGGGTGTTGATGTTGCTGGTGTTGCTACGGAGGGTGCAGCTGCTCATGCTGCTACACGTGCTGGTGTTGGTTGGAGTGCGGAGATTGCCGCTTCTACTGGAGGACAGCGCGCTGCTGCTGATATTCGGTGGGCTACAACTGGGGGTGTTGCTGCTGTTGCAATTGCTACTGGTAGTGCCGCTGCTGCCGGTAGTGAAGGTGCTACATGTGGGGTCTTTGCGACTGCTGGTGTTGTTTTGCGGCCGGCTGCTGCGGCACCTCCTAGTGGACATAGAGACGTTGCTGGAAGGGTGTCTAGTGACGTTGTTGTTCGTGTTGCAGTAGCCACCAGTGCAAGTTCTAGGCCAGCTATTGCACTTGGTGGCACTAGTGGTGCTGATGGTGGGCTATTGCTGCTTGGCCCTGCTGGTGGTGGTGTTGGTAATGGTACTACTGTTGCATGTGCTGATGCCGGTTGGCAGCCGGTTAGGCGCCCGCCGGCGGCGCAACGGCGGCGGCCCCGGAGAGGGGTGCGCTCGCAGGCCCGTCGGCACCTACCTCTACCTCCACGCGGTGGGCGCTGGTAACCCCATAGCCGTGCCAGGCCTGGCACGGTAGGGGGCTGAACGAGGTACCGACAGCTGCAATCCGCGGGATCAGTAGCTGTCGGGAAGCCATGTACGGAGGGTTTTGGAAAAACATAATATCCGTACACCGGCAAAGGGATCTCCCGCTCGGCCAATCCGATATGTCTTTTCCGCGACTAAATACTCGCAGATACTCTCCCGACGATGGGGCGGGGGCGTTGTTTGCGAATATTTTTTGGCGAAGAGGGGTACGGACGGATCAGCGGAGGGACGAGGGTGTTGGAGCTGGCGGCGGACAGCTGGGAAGCAGCGCTAGGGACGGCGCTCACTAGCATTCGCCAGCCCTGCGAGAGCTTTAGGTCTCCCCTTGGGGCGAGGCATGTTGCTACGCAGGACGGAGGTTGGTCGCAGCCGGAGGAGCGGCACGGTCTGGCGACGGCGGTCACTAGGATCGCCCGCCGCCGGAAAAGCCCGGTACGGGGGGTTTTTGGAAAAATTCCCGTACCCACCATCTTTTGAGGACCGGCGACTCGATCCATGTGTTCTTTCAACCCCTTCCCTAGTCGGTACCCGGCTATCGATAGGCTGCCTCAAGCAATGTGCCTAAGGTTATCGTAACGGCACAACTGCTCGTAAAGGCGGCCCCCTAACAACGTAAACCACCGGGGGAGGGCACGGACGGCCAGAGCGCGATCTGATAGGTTTTGGAAACAGACAGGAAAAGGAAAGGGGACATGAGAAAATCTGGCTCGGGGGCAGGAGAGCCAGCCGGGCACCGTCTGCAGCCTAGTTCTTTTCTCTTCTCAGCCCCCGAAGGAGGAGAGAAGACTCGGCTAGGTGGCGAGCTGCGTCGAGAGGAGCGGCTAATACCTCGGGCGGGGTTGAGCACGGATCGAGGCGGGACCGACGACGACCTATGCGAGGGGGGTTTTTCCCCCAAGCTTTTCCCCCCAAGCTCCGGCACGACCGGAGTCAAAAGAAGCCGAGGTCATGCAGGTTCGCCTCGACCAGCTCGAGCTGAACAGCCTTGCTGATCAGCGACCCCGCAGCGGATGGAGCAGGCCGCGTATCGTGGAGACTAGCGACATCTTTTATTTCATATTGTATCCAACAAAATTTACGTATAGATGAGAAAATAATAAATACATGGATACGGGTATGTTTTAGACGGTATCGTTATTGCCAATGGAGAGGTTGGGATTAGTGGTTCAACGGTCTACCTCACGCTTCTAAGTCCATCTAGGCATAGCATAAGGGGGGGCCCAGAGACTCCAGACGGTTTTACTGGTATTGGAGTAAAATATTTCAATTTCAATTTCAATTTTGGCAGCCGGTTGCTGGCATTCGCAAGGAGAGGGCTGCAACTAGCGGTACTAGTACATGTAGCGATGTTGCGGGGGTGGGTTCAGGTGTTGGTTGGCGACCGGCTGTTGCCCCTGCCGGTGAGGCCATCGGTGCTGTAGCAGCCGCCGGAGTTGGTTCGTGGCAACTTGTTGTTGGTGGTCCTGATGGGCAAAGAGCTGGCCGTGTTGCTGCCGGAGACCCCTTGGCACCTATTGGTGGTGGTTGGCGCTCGGCCGTTGCTACCAGCGTCCATGAGCAGAGGGTTGTGGCGAGTGGTGTTGCATTTGTTCTACTGCTACCGCTGTGGGACTTGCGGCTGCCGGGGCTCGCTCGCGCCGAGCTGCTAGTGCTGGTGCTTGTGGGCACAGACATGTGGCTGATGGTAGGGCCGCTGGTGGTGCTTATTCACCTGCATGTGCCGGCCCGCGCCCGGTTGCTGCTGCATGGGCTGTTGGACAGAGAGCTCTAGCCGGTGATGGCGCTGCTAGTGGTGCTCTTGCAAGTGCCGGTCAGCGACTCGCAGATGCTGCCACGGCCCGTGGGCAGAGGATTGACAGCGGTGCCGGTTATGTAGCCGTTGTTATCAATGGACAGAGTGCTTCTGCTGCCGGGCGGAGGGCTGGAGCTTGTTGGCGGCGAGATGATGTTGTTGGAAGCCGGCGAGTTGCGGTTGCTGCAATTGGTGCCCATGCTGGAGCTTCAGGGTCGGAGCCGGGCCTAAGTGCATCGGGTGTTCTATCCCCGTCGCGGGGGGGATGTTACACTTGCGCTCCGTGTGGCATACGATTTGTTGGGCGCAAATGGCGCTCTAATTTCGCCAGACACACGAACATGCTCATAACTGGCAATGGCCCCTCTACTTCCGCACACCGTCGCCAAGCTCGCCACCTTGCGACCTCCTCTCCGGCCTTGTTTTCCCTTTGTGCCTCGGGCGACCACCTTCTATCTGCCACCCAAGCGCGCCCTCTTACCGGTCCATGCCTACAATGTGTGGCCGCTCTTGTTTCATCTATAATGTTGCTTCACGACTATGCTGGCAGCTCCCGGCCGCCGCTGATTAGACCATGCCCCCTCCGAATAGCTGTCACCCCTCCCCCCCCTGCTTGGGGTGGCCTCCCCCCCTTGGCTCATGGACAAGCTTTTATGCCCTCATATGCCGCAGCACTCCGCCGAGAGGTTGCTCTCCAATCCCCCCCTCGGGCTTCTACTCCTTCCTCATGGTGCTCCGACAACGACCCGGTCGCTTGTCTACTTGAATTCAGACATGTCACTGCGGCCCGAGGGGTTTGTGCGACAGCGAGAGACGACCTACGTTCTGCCCTACAAGACACCCTCGAATATGCGACCTCTCTTCCCTCAACGGACTCTCGGGCTACTGGAGCTTTTTTGGCAATTCACCTCCTTGGCGGCCTCCTCCTCCGACCGTTCCCGGCGGCGGCCGGTGCTCGCATCCGCTCCCTGGTCCAACGTCGAGTCCGTCTTTGGTTCTATACGTCCGGAGAGGACGGACTCACATGCATTGACACCCTTCTACGTGATATTCGATATGGAGGTGAGCTTGCACGTGCGTGCCCGGGGGCTTCTGCGCCTAGACACCCCGGCGGCCGGGGCCGGGGTGGGGGGGGGCTCTCGCCGTCGCCGAGCCCAGAACACTCAACGGGCGCAGCACCACCCACCGACTCTCCTCTCTGAAGGTGACCTCCGACGCCGTGCTGCCTTCCGTCGGGCCCGTGAGCTAGTGGAAGTTGGCCAGTTGCGACGGGCCCGTATGGCCCTAGACGGTGCCGACTTCGGAATGGTGGAGGACGCGGCTCTTGCCGCTCTTTAGCAGTTGCATCCTCCGCCCGGTACTCCCCACCCAGACTGTGATCTC
The DNA here is from genome assembly GCA_026401115.1 of Tetraselmis chui. Taxonomy (NCBI): domain Eukaryota; kingdom Viridiplantae; phylum Chlorophyta; class Chlorodendrophyceae; order Chlorodendrales; family Chlorodendraceae; genus Tetraselmis; species Tetraselmis chui. Next base: position 175,586 of record JAPMLY010000593.1, read on the forward strand.
CCCGACCCTCTGCCCCCCCCGGCGCGCCCACCCCTCACGTATTTAGATGACAGTGACAGCCTCAAGATATGGGAGGGGTCTATGCTCCTTGTCTTGAGAAAAGCACCTCGCCAGTCAGCCCCCCACGTTGATGGCTGGCGATGGGAACATGTCCGTGACTTGAATGTTCCGGCATGGCGTAAGAGGGTTAACCACTACTCGGCGGGAAACATTCCCGAGGCTGCGGCAGACTTTCTGGCGAGTGCGACCGGGTGGGCTCTTCACAAGCAAACCGGGGTCGACCGCGACGCCACTCGCCTTCGGGGTGAGGCTCCTAAAGTCCGGCCGCTTGCTGCTAGCAGCGTTTTGTCGCGGTTAGCTCATTGTCACGCCATAGCGCGGATAGCGAGTGTCGCGGCCGACCACCTGGGGCATGTACAACGATCGGTTTTCACCAAAGCGGGTATCGAGTGAGCCATTCATACCACTCGCATTGGCCTACAAGCTATTCCTAATTGCAGCCTTCTAAGCTTGGACCTAGAGAACGCCTTCAACACCATTTCCCGCCGGAGTTTCCTTGCGGAGCTGTACAAGAACCCTGACTTGCATCCCATTATCCCGTTGGTTGAGATGATATATTCACGGGACTCCACGGTGTATTACTTCGACCCCAACAATGCTTCGCTTCTACACGGCACGATTCAATCTCGTACGGGTGTCCGACAAGGAGATCCTCTTGGCCCGCTTTTATTCAACCTGGCGATAAGCACCCCCCTCCGGAATATTGGAGAACGGTGCAAGGATTCAGCGGCGATCCAAGCCTTTTCTGATGATGGCAAGTATTTGATCAAAACGCCTTTCGTTCCGACTGTGATTACGGTGGCTACGGAGGAATTGGGGACAGTCTGCTCGAATGTTCAACCAATCAAATCTTCGTGCATAGTACCTCCGGATACGGCCCTTGAACTTGTCGAGGTGATACGGGCGATGGTCCCCGTTGTTACGGGTATAAGTAACCTTGGAGCTCCTTTGGCGATGGACTTCTCGATGGCAGACGGCCCTCGAGCGTCTCATAATGAGAACTGTGTTCACTCTTGGTTGCAAGACACCATTGAGGCCCATCAACTCCTCTTGGACAAGATCGTTTGCTTTGCTATGTCGGACTTCGGAGGGACACACGCCGCTTTCCGCTTGATGATGACGTGTGCGGTACGCCGCTATGGTTTCTTGCTCCGCACCCTCCCCCCAAATATCTGCCGACCGTACCTTGCTAGTGCAGATAGGGCCGTTCGTGCAGCAGTTTATCGAATCTTTGGCGTTTCTTTGGACGCACAAACACTCGATCAACTAAATTGTCCTAAACGACAGCTCTCCCTCCGTGCGGAGTTTGGGGGGCTTAATGTACCGTCCCTCGAGCTCGACGCCGAAGCTGCTCACTATGCTTCATTCACTGCGACCCTCGCCAACCTCATTATTGATTACGAGTCCGAGTCGCTAGGTCCTTTGTACGGTCTCATCCGACAGGAACTACTAAATGTTGCCATTTCTACTTTACCGTGGGCGGTCCAATTGCGCAATTCGTATGATTCTATCTCCACTATGGGCGGGTTTTTGGAATCGGAGCTTGTGGTGTTGACTAACACACTGAACCAAAACCTTTCCGATTATGCCGGGCCCGATGTCGAGTTGGTGGTATCTACGGTCAACAATGTGGTGGCACCCGCTACACAACTGACTAGCCTCCAACTTCCGACTCCCGATGCTCTCACTCGCTTGGGAGATTCCCGGGGCCACATTCAACGGGGAATTTCGCGCATTCTTCGTGCCCGGGCCTACCTTGACCTCTTGGCGTTTTGCATACCTTTCCCACCGGACTATATGAGGGTGATTTCGGGTGCGGGTCGCGGGGCTTTGGCTCTCTTTTTCGCTTCACATGAGTCCAGTTTCAAGGTGCCATCCGATTGCTATACGATGGCAGCCCACCGGGTGCTTGGCTTGACTGCGGAGCGCGCCGCTCATGTTCGAAAATGCCCTCGGTGCAATGAGGCCCCTTCAGAATCTCGCGGGTATGGATCTTTGTCGATGGTATCGAGCATCGTTATGTCGGGTGAGCGCTCAACAGCCGCTATGCTCATGGACCATATCCCCCGGTGCCCGTGCTCTTGGTATATCATTCAACTCCACGACCGTATTGTCCACGTGCTTGAAGAGTTCATGCTTGAATCGGGGGCTACTACGGGCCGGGACTTGCGGTTGGAGGTCCGCCGTATTCGGTCGGGAGCTTCACGTGATCGTCTTGAGGATGTGGTTTGGTTAGACTTCTTGGCTCCGCACCGTCATCTTGCTGTTGATGTGACGGTTACAAGTGCTCGCACGAACACCAATGTTCCTCGTATAGGTGCTCCCCTCCCACTCCCTGGCAGCCTTGCATTGGGAGCTCAGCAAGGCAAACTTGATGCGGACCTCCGCACTTCCGCGTTGCTTGGCACGCCTTCGGTTCAGTCGGTCCATGACTATTATCCCTTGGGATGGGGGCCGATTGGCGCCGATGGCGGCTAAGTTGGTCGATCGCTTGTCTATTTTGGTGGCTGTTCGTCGCTTCCCTGGCATGGGTGCCGCTGACTCTCGTTCCTTGCGCTCTGACAGTTATGTCCGTATGCAGCATTTTGTTCGTCGATCTACTTTTGTTCCGTTTCGGCGTTTTTTGGGGGATGTGCGACGTGAATTCATGCAACGTCTTTTTGTTGCTCTTCATGGCACTATGGGTTCCTATCTCCGCGACGCTTTTCAGGAGGGCAGTGATGGTGCTGTGGCATGCCTTCCGGTTCTTCGGGCTTAGATTTTTTCCTCTTTTCATCTTTTTGCTTGGTGGCCTCCACTGCTTTTTCTTGTAAGAATTTTTTCATTTTTCTTTACTAAATCGATTCGTACTGCTTGGTAGCCCGATCCATACGTTCAGTAGTTGCCTTTTCTTTTAAGAAAAAATGTCTCTTTAGTCGCTAGACATAGAGCTCACGCATCAGATGTCTTCAGTCCTTATAATTATGAATCACAAGAAGCACGACGAAAGACACCATAGACCGCTTTATTGCATAGCCGAGAGTGCAACGGGTGAAAAGGGACGAGCCAGCCGAAGTAACGCCACGCCGCTGGAGATGGCGTCTTGGGAGAGTCAATGTAATTTCCTTCGCGGAGGTGTTCTTGGCCTAACCACCCATTTATTTGACGACGGAGAAGGGCGCGCAACTGTAGCTAGCGGCAGAAGCACCCCTACTTTTCGGAGGCAGTGCGAGGTCCACAAGCTGGCGGGGGGGCATGTGAGGTGAGCCATGACTCATTCCAATTCGCGATATCGCTCCTATATAGTCGTTCATCGCGGTTCTCATACCCTTGTTTCTTGTACTTGCTATTACGAAACGGAAAGCAGTGACAAGTCACCAACATATGCGGCGACAACATAAAACCGTTAGGCAGAGGCCCGCAAAACATGGAAACAAGCAATCGCATCATTATCTCTAAATAATATATCCGCCGTCCAAGTCAATACGAAGATATGAAGTAGGAAGCAAGCGTGCAAAATCGATGCAGCGCAACGCTTTGTAGTAACTCCATGCGCACGTCCCACAAGAAACGACGAGAGGAACTAGAAGAAAACCGACGAACAACGTCCTTTATGAGAACATATAACTTATGGCGAAGACCGCGAGCCGAAAGAATCCCCTCGGTCGGGAAATGACATGGGACCGGGAATCGGAAAGTAGCCACCAAAATCGCCAAGATGATGACGCTCAAGATTCCGACGACTGAGAGGAGCCAAACAACCGTAATCTCAAGAAAATACGAGCAGTAGTCATGAACATGTTGAACTTGAGGCGCACCGTCCCGGGTGGAACTCACGCCGCGGATGTGCGGAAGGCCGTATCAAACTTCGCTTCAGAGGCACAAGCCGCGATGATAGCCTAGGATAAACATCGGCAATCGCCTCTAAAACTATATATATCAAGTACCAACTACGATGTATCAAAGTTTGATGCATCATCCATATTTCAGTATGCACCTCATTTAGATTAACGATCGACTAATTAAGGCGCGTCAATGGACGCGGCGATTGATCAAGATACAATAACGTCAATGGCCGCATCGGTTGATTAGGGCATTGATTCATAGATGGGTCGATTTAATGGACCCATTGATTGACTACTAGGGCACTTATTTATGGACGCATCATTTTAATATTGGACAATTGATTCATGGATCCGTTGATGCGGGTATTGTTGGACGAATACATCGATGCATCAACATCTGTCTCCTTGCACATAATATTTCAATGAAACGACGAGATAAGAGGGCGTACGGATGATAGCCGTGTATAGACTGCACGTGGCACGAGTATATTCCCATTGACTTTTGAGCAACCAATTTTATGACTATTAGTAGATAAAATGCATTGATATCACCGATTGACCGATGTTCCCGAATAATATGTGCATATTGTGTTGCATTAATTAATTTAATCGATTGGTTCTCAACGTGTTTGAACAATTGCACTAGTATCCGCCCAGTGTGTTGCGCCCGGCCGTCTGAAGAGCGGCGACACCGAGGATTGCATGTCGTGTGCACTTGGTTTACTTGCCGCGAGCCCGGAAATGCAAACAAGGGCCACGGGCTAGGGACATGTTGGGCTTGAGGGGCGGTTGACTTGCAGGGGAAGCACCCTAGCGCACAGATCGTTGGCCTTTGAAGCTTGCGCATCGCCGAGCGTAAAAATTGGCGGGGAGCTTTCAAAGTACCCTAGCACGGGCTTTAATTTGACCTACCGCAAATGGCACGGCACCATGCCATCATGGGGCATGAAATGGGCAACGGCGTGAATACAAGAACAAGAACAATATAATAGCGCTGATTATTGAGCATATTGGCGAAGCGAGTGTGCGGGTATCACATGTCGAGGAGCTGCTAGCCCCGCGCGAATGTGGCAGGTTCTGAAACCCAAAAACTTTAGTTGTCCGCAGGAGGGCATGGATGACGTCGGACGGCGGATTTGATGCAAAAACCCTAAACCGGTAGGTGCAAATTACATTCAAAACTTATAATTGTTTCGGGCGGGAAGGGCTTCCTTTTGCAACTTACTTTGCTTCAATAGGACCCTCTGCCGCAAAGGTAAAGTTTTTAAGCCTCCTAATATGTGGTTTTCGGGCCCCAATCCCACCCACATCAAGCATTTTAACGGGACTTGCCATCACACCAACGTGCTCCAATGTTTACGGATAACTTGCTGGGATCATAAAAACCGCATAGTGTGTCGCCGATTTTGGGAGTATTCACCAGCCAAAGTGTGGAAAGTCCAAATTCCAGGTCGCTTGAGTCGGGTTATGCCCAAAAATCGAGGCTAGGCCACAAACCCTAATACGTCGAAAAGTAGCCGGGACGGGCCCCATTTGTGCCCCGCTTCCCTCTTTACTCCACCGTCAACAAAAGTTTCGGTCCACCTTTTTAACGAGCAGAAGTACAGGTAAACCCTACAGAAACCGTACATGACAATACCCGCCCTCCTCGAAAAGCACTATTTCGCTAGTAACCGACTTTAGGGAAGAGCTCCCAACACGCCAAACTTCCACAACACGACATGAAAATTATATGCGCGTTTACATATCAATTAGTGCTCTAATAATTATTGATAATGGCCAAATATTACATGACGACAAAGTTGATAGTACCCTATCGGCGTTTGTTACATATTCTATTCAAATGCCTTTTTCTACGCATCAAAACCCTAGTTTTGATTTAAAGAATATCTACATTACCATACAATAATCGGCAACTTGACACACATTCCACAAATAAATTGCAACATGCAGACAATGTCCCCTGTCTGCTTGTGACGACGACGCGATGGCTTGATCGAAGCACACTTTGCGTTACTGCCATGATGGAGTCCCATCATGCATTACCCAGCAACCAGAAGCGCTCCGCCAGCCGACTGCTCCTACCATTTCAATTCATCTCCCAAAGCATGTACACTACAAAGCACCATTTGGTTCAACTTCATAAAAAGCTTTACTCGCAGCTTGAAGCTGTGTTCAATGCAAGTGAACCCTTACCCCCCCCCCCCCCCGCCATGTAGCAAAGATTTTCTCAGCCGCCTGTGCGTTCAGCCTTGCGGGTGTATATTCTCGCTAGAAACGCCCGGGAGCTCAAATTCGGGGGATGAGTCTCTGGAGATGGGGAAACCGAACACAGATGGTCGCAATGACTGGTCGCTATCGCGCGCTGACACTCGACGACCCGCACCGGACGGCGCGGGTGCTATCGGAACAACGAGACTGCCAACGTGCCCTTCCGATGCACTCTTCCTCGCAGCTTGCTGCCAGCGAGAAATATTGGAAGTCGCATGCGCCATTAACTTGTCTCCCGACATCGAAAATACCTCTGTCCATGTGTTTAGTAGCGGCATTGCGATGATGTTGTAGAAGGCGATCTGATTTACGGGCTCGGTGACGCCGGGTTTGGCGGGGTCCATCAGCATCGGCGGCTCCATACCAGCCGCGATGTAGCGCCGTCCTTGCGCAAAAAACTCTTCCTCCAGACGCGCCGACCATCGCTTGTGAAGATCCCAAGGCAAGAAGCTGTGCCCAATGTCCGCCACCTGAAGGAATGGCATGAAAGGAGAAATGTTGCGCGTCGTATGTACAAACGAGTTCAACAATAACAGATTATCCAAACCACTTAGAACAGAACCAATGTAAACTAGGTAGGCCTGCATCGCATACACGATTGGTAGAGATCGCTAGTAGCCCCTGCATGTATACTCAAATATTACATTCCGGACATGCTCAATTGCTGTATCAAATCCCCAACGAGAAAGCTGCCTCGCATTATACGGAGAATAATCTTGCCGTAAAATCAAGGGTAATGATCTTTACTAGAGGGCCATAGTTTTGCCTTAGTGATGAGTTTTCTGATGATTTCGCGCGCGCGCCCGCGCGCACACACACACACACACACACACACACACACACAACCCCTCTGACTTTATCTTTGTATCTCTCTAACTTTCCGTCTATATATCTATCACAAACACACACACACACACACACACACACACACACACACACACACACACACACACAACCCCTCTGACTTTATCTTTGTATCTCTCCAACTTCCCGTCTATATATATATATATATCACACACACACACACACACACACACACACACACACAACACACAAAACACACACACATGCGCAACCATATCTCACTATATGTTAATCTGTTTATTTTCTAAAACCATTCGCAAAGACTCACTCAATGTGTCTCAATACATTTTCACAATCATTTGAACAATGTTACATGATCCTTCATAGCGATGCGCAGTAGTTGAGACGAATCTACATCCCAATCCCATAAAGTGCGCTGTACTCCACCCTCCTGCATTTTCCAAAGCGTGAGATTGCCGTTGTGACATCGAATTCGATCGAGCTGGTGATAAAGGGCAGACAGACAGACAGACAGACATACAGACAGACAGACTTGAGCAAATCAGAGTAGCAGAGTAAGATGGGCGATTAAGAATTTTTGGTTATTTCATGCGGCGGTCTTTCTGGTGAATAGGGGAGGGGGACGGGCGGTAGTTCCTTTTCATAACATATTTTCTTTTGGAGAAACTGTCTAAAGTACAGCCAGGTGCCTCGCAATCTATATTCGCACTAAACCCTATAAACCCAAGCCCTGTGACCCCACTAAACCACAAAGCCCCCAAACCTCGATGTATTGTTGTCGTTGCCT
>JAPMLY010000594.1:2500-10000 GCA_026401115.1 Tetraselmis chui
TTAATGATTTAGGGCTGAAAGTAATCTATCCTCAACAATGCTTGTTGGCAATACTTATTTGTGGTGCATGCGAGGCCATCCACTTTTCAACATAGAGTCTTAAAAAACATGTGTGGGAAGAATGCACCCAAAAGATATCAAAATGTGATGGCCGTTGTTTTCAAGCCTAAACTTCATTCGAAAAAGTCTACTATTCACAAGAATGAAAATGATTCACAACATGTACCGGTTGCCCTCCGAACTAAGCCATATCGATTTTTTGCATTCACAATTTTTTTGCAATTCCGCAAAATAATCCTTACAACGTGTCAATCTTCTGCCCCTGTTGTTCGCTGGTCTCCATCTCATAACTTTGTGTATACATTTATTCCTTCATTAAATGAAGACTTAGACTGAGCTCCCTTTTTTAGGTTTGTCTTTTGTGCTTTCTTTTGAGCTTAAAAATCACTTTGTCTCAATTTATTCATTCTGAATTTCAGTCTGAATGATAACCTCAATTGCGCCGCACGCAAAATATGTCCACTCGAGTTTCCGTTTTCCTGCGTCACTGGCCTTAGATGAATCAATTTCTCGCTTACCATTTATTTTGCAATTATTCAAATTGAATGGAGTGATTTTTTGTCATGTGATACGACTGAAAAGTGTATTTCAGGGTTAAATTATGAATGTTTACTTGGTATGATCTGTGCCGGTGCAGGGCAAGGCGCTCATCACGGCCTCCCTCTACAAGGGCCTCACGCCCACCATCGGCAAGAACAAGAAGATGGTGCTGACGAAGCTCATTCTGACGGAGGAGGGGGAGCAGGTGAGTAAGACGGTGCTGTTCAAGGTGGCGACGGAGGAAATCGCGGCGGGGTTGAAGCAATCGGTGGAAGACAACTGCCCAAAGTAGTCGAACAATCAAAGGACGCAGTGGAAGCTGCCTCAGTCCACCACGAGCGAGCTTAGAGCCTCACTTGACACCCGACGACGGTGCGGTGTATTATTTGGACACGCCACCTCTCTTTAGTCTCCATCATCCTCGCCGTCGCTGCCTTTTAGCTGCGTTAAGTTTGTGTGGACCTTGTTTGTAATCCAACAAGTAGTTGAGTGGTTCATCAGCGAAACCAATGATCGCTCGGGTGCGTATCGGCTGCCGACCAATGCATCTTGCGCTGCTATGTCATAACGAGCCGACAGATGGCGCGCATTATTAGTAGCAGGAGAGAGGCGGTTTAGGGTTTCGAGACGAGACGGGCGAAGAGACGTTTCGTGGTGGCATGGAATGCAGTAATTACGAGTTAAATTGGGGAGAACAAATTATGGAAATTAATTGATTTCAGTGTAAATCGAACTTTGAATTGAATAGAATTTGATTTAGACTGTGCTGGACTGCGAAATCGAGAGGCTTAATTGTGGGCTCATATCAGAGTACTGTTAATTTTTTCGCAGTTTTGATCTATCATGCGGATTTGTTTGAATGGTTGGAAATTACATCGAAATATTCTTAGAAAATGTCACGAGAATATTTATACATGAGGACAATTTGACTGCTGAGGTTTGCGGGGTATCAAGTGCGAGGATGACGTACCATAACGTACGGGACACCAAATGTGTATTGCTATTCGATGTGTAAAAGAAACCGATATTTAAGGAATATGCATTTTTAAAACATTTCCATGAAACCCTAGACAATTTTTTAAGAACCTAAACAAAACTAAAGTCCAATTTAAGCAGCCAGGGAAATGGGGAGACATGCAGGCTCGATGGCAATGATGAGCGAAGGAAAAGGGAATGTGCACATTATTAATTTCTGCATTAAAGTGCTCGTACACAAGAGCGGCGGAGGTTTATTTTTTTTTTCCGGTCGCCTATTTTTTGCCGCCCGCTGCTGCCGGAGTGGGCGGCGCATCAGCGACGGGGGCCGGGATGTACGAGCGCGCCAGCTCCGCACGCTGCTCCTCGAGCTTCTTCAGGTTGGTTATAAACGCGGCGCGATGCTCGTGAAACGCGCTCGCCTGTAGTGTGGCACCCCGCACAAGCCTCAGCGGGTCAGTCGGCTGCTGCCCGGATGAATCCCGATTGAAAAGTATCGTTACGCAAATAATCCTGTAAGTAAATAATAGTCGTCATTAAAGTTTGAGCGACATTTTATTTTGATTTATTTCATCCGCGATCTTTAATTATTCTCATTTTTGCTTTGACGATTTTCACCGATTTTGTATTAGTTAATGGTAAATGGTTTTAATCTTTTTGAACCGCCACTCTTTATAAACAAAGTACATCGGCGCGAAAATCAATGGACGACGCGCCCCTCCATGTACGCGAGCTTTGGATAAAGTGTTGTCATGTTGTCGACCAATTTCCAAGAATTTCACCCGTAACGAGAGAGATGGACTCTGAGAGACACGTGCAGCTTTCGATGCCCGTGCTCATTTTGTCGGATGTTATATGACATGGAAACCCTAATATAAACCGGGGCTGCGGTAAAAACACCCTGCCAGACAGTCAACACAAACAGACATCACCTTCCTGATTAGAACAGGAGATACTTCAGATTTGCATACCCTCCGACAGGGGCAACACGACCATGCATCGGATTATGACGGGTATATTAGCCAGGGACGGGTGCCAATTGCATCTTATTCGATTGCCAATAATTGACTCGGCATAATAATAAGAGTATCGGGCTTTGCGTTGGATATCCGGTGGATTGTTATTGTTACGGGCATACCTTGTTGACGCCAGTCTTGACTCGAGTCTCCTGCGCCTGTTTCCGCCCGGCCGCAAAAGTGGGCAGCGTCGTCTCCTTGTAAGCGCCCAGCAGCTCCTTCACGCTGTTACACCACCACAGCGCAGCCCCCCATCAAGTCAGAAAAGCGCCATCAGAAATGCGCGGCCGGAGAGACAAATCGTTCGCTGAAATTCAAAGTCGCAACCATAATAGAAGGGGCCGACGACCGAAAAGCACCCATGAATAAATTGACGCTCGGCATTCGTTTCGTGGGAAGGTCCGTCATGACACTTCGAAATGTCCTGAGCCGGGTTCCAAGCAGGCCGCACCTTTGTATCCGCTCCTGCCAAATGGTGGAGTCGAATGGAGTCGGTGCGTCCGACTTTGGCACGACTCGCGTGAATTTTTCCGGGTGCAATTGCAACGGCTCGCCGCCGCCCTTTGCCGGCTTGACGGGTAGAGGCGGTTCCACAGGGACCGCGGCTGCCTGTCCCTCCGCGCCCTGTTCGGTTAGAGAGGACCCAGGCGGGGGCGCCTGGAGGGCCGCCAGCGCGTTTGCTGCTCGGCCTGGTGTGCCAAAATCGGGAATCGATGGTTGGTATTACGTAAAAACATACAAACCGCCATTCGCATTAAATCGTCCGAAACGGTTTCTTAATGCACATTAACACTAGATTAGCGACTATTATAACAGGTCATCTTGAAGAGTTCCGTTTGTCTCAAATAAAACTCAGACAATGGCCTAGAATAATCCCTATAGCATACGAATAGATATCAGGGCAAATTGTAATCACTGAAAGAGGAGCCGAAATTCATACTTAACTGCCTTTCTACGGTGATGTTATAGGATAAAACATAGAGGTTCCTGTAATCAAGTAGGGACGCGACGGACCTGGCCGCTCTTTCATGCCGCCCGGCCCCTTTTCGTTGAACTCTTGCACCGTTTTCGAGTACAGCCGCTCCCGGCTCTCGTCCTCCACGAAGGCCATCTTGGGCTCATCCGTGTTGGCCATGAGCTGCAGCAGCCACTGGATGCCGACGTCCGGCAGCTCTCCCCCAAGCAACCCCGTGAACGGGATATCCTCGGGGTCCAGCGACAGCTGCGAAAGAGCGACAGTACAAATAAGGGCCAGGCACTTTGGAGAGATACGCCGATTACGAATAATCCATTGAATGTAATCACCACGAAATGCAGGTTTAAATGATTCTCAAGCGATGTTTACAGTCTTTCTAGTGGCATGTATTGTCGGTGTAGCTGGATCGTTTCTCGACGGAGGTTTTCAGTCTCAATGGCGAAATATTTTGTCTGAAATATAAATTCAACCGATGATAAGATGTGAATCATACCGTCTCAGCAGCTGAAGTAAAATTTCTCATAATGAACTCTAAAACTGCTTAAGCCTGTGGGGTGAGACTGCGGCAATAACTTGAGCTCAATAAGGCGCTTGCTGTGGAAGCGCGAGGATCACCTGGAAGCAGTGAAAGAATCCCGACTCGCAGGGAGGGAGCGGCACAGCGGGGACCACGATACGATCGCGCGCCGACCAGCTGGCCACCTCCTCTTCCTCCTTCCCGTAAACCACGTCCTCGGCCTTGTTGCCGCGAATCTTGAGGAGACGCAGCACGAGGCCGGTGGATGCGACGGGGGTGCTGGAAATCTCGGCCACGACGGCAGTCAGGCCGTCCTCGACTTGGCTCGTTGCCAGGCATCGCCCCAGCACAAACTCCTTGTTGGTGCGGTACTGGCCCTAAGTACGACCAAGGCACAGCGGGAAAGTAAGGAATCTCGCAATGCATTTCCTAAATTTGTTTTGGAGCGTGTGCAACAGTAAATTGACGTCGACCGAGCGGGCCGGCAAGCGCCGGGACAGAGGGGATACCTTGAATTTTGCCACGGCAGTGGACAGCTTCTCGGTGACAGTGACCGCGGGTTGACTGCTCATGCTCAGGCGGTACTCTGCACCCCGCAGCGGCTGCTTGGTCAGGTGCGACAGCGCCATCACAGTGTACCCCTTTCCATTGCGTGGCAGTTTCCTACAACAGAGTAGGGATGTCACAAAATAGCTAATTAGCGCTAAAAGCAGCAACCATTCTCTCATGAGGCGGAAGAGCAACGCCGGACGTGATGGAGCCACAAAACAATGAGTCTAACGAATGATACTAAGAACGACTGAATCAAAACTCTCACGAGACGGCAGCTCCCTTCGAATTCAGTTCAGGTATCGAGGGGGCGTGGCATTAATAAACAATTTTAAAAGCCGGCGCAAGTAACGCACATTTTGCTACTTACAATTATTTGCAGGTGCATTTCTCTGGCTCCGTTTTCAACCGTCGAGTACAGGCGAGTGAATAAAACCAATACTTATTAGACACGACAAGCACACACACACACACACACACACACACACACACACACACACACACACACACACACACGAAACGGAACGGTACTAATCCATTTCACCACCCGGCGCTATTTGTACCAGGGATTGCTAATGAGGTGAATTTTAACAAGAATAATTTCGCTGTTAACAGTAACTTCACAAGGCAGGTCGTGCAATAGATGCTGTATCTGAATCGACTCGTAACATCCAAAGAAGACTTACAGCATAAATGGCGAAAAATTGATACATGCACAAAACGACGACGGATAATGGCACCCCGGGCGGCCAGCTCACCGCGGAGGGATGTTGCCGGTGACGAAAGCGGTGTCTCGCAGTGTATCGTTGTCGATGAGGCGTAGCTCGCAGAAGGGCGCCATTTCGACGTCGCCACAATTTACGGTACAGCTGAAGAGAACCGCATCGCCGGCCTCCGGAGGCAGCTGCACCTCCTGCCGACACCAAAGGTGCCACGTGCCGACGTCGAGTACAGGGTAGCTGCCCGTGTAGTGATGCGTGGACACCTCGCCGCAATGTTTCTGTGGCACAGCATTCAACATTGTGAGATAAACTAATACAATCACTGAATAATCCCAATCAAACATATTTTCGCACTAATCGACTGTAAACAATACCATCTCACATGCATGTACTGATTTTGGGTCTCACTTTCATTTCGTGCTTTGCTTTGATTACAAATTAGTGACCTATTATAAAACTTAATTACAAATTGCTACAGAGGAGAATTAAGCAAAGCATATTAGGCTAGTGAGAGTTAATTGTCTGTTTTAGGGGTCACATCAGGCCGAAATGACAAGAGGGGGGAGGGGGGTTAATTCTGTAGACGCTCGAATGTTGTGTACCCAGTACTTAAGCTGTGTTTTCGCCCATCCTTGGCAGCCCGCTTCAACAGATGCTATCGGCACGCGGCGCCAGCTAAACCCTAACTAAAACCCTAACTACAACCCTAAACGAGAGCACAAACCCTACACCTTAAACCCCACTACGCACAGTATTTAACACAGAACACCCCCCAGCTACAAAGCTTCTGAAGGGGGGCCCAAATCATAGGGTGATGGGCGGAGGGGGGACCCCTAAACCAGACGATCCCATCTGACTGGCCTTATTATTAGAGAAGTAAGTAACGGGCGCACGAGTGAAAAAATGATTTGACAAACTTAAGCATGAATCATCGGTGTACGGCGGGTACCCGTCGGCTGATCTCACTAGCAGAACACATTCAGTGTACGCCCTAGTTGATATACATTTTCACAGATCATATAAATCTCCCCGTCCGACCACGATCCGCCCTGCCATCAACAACCTACTCGGAAAAGGCTGACCCGCTAAAACTACGGGTACATCAAAGTCACAACGCGGGTCTACTAAAGCCCATACGTGTTGCGTTCTGGAAAAGAAGACTACAGGTGGTTTGGGGAGTAAGGGGAAAGGGGGGTGGAACTGACCAGCAGGATGTCGCCGTAATCCAACAGACTGAATTTTGTGTTGGAGCGCAGACTAAGCGCATAGACATTGTCGGGGTCGGTGCGAACGGCGACCACGTGTCGACCCCGCGGAAGCGAAACTTGTGCGCTGGCGGAGGCGGCGTGTTGCATCCTGTGACGCAGAATCCCATGCGGAGCATCCAACGCCCAGCTGTAGTCCTGGAGTAGAAGGCGGTGGGGTGGCGGAGAGGGGTCGCGCGGCCAAAAGGTGCTGACCACCTGCGGTAATGCGACATTGAGTGGAAACAGTCGATATCAAATTATTAGAGGGTATGATTAAGATACGATGATACTACCCGTACAGCTATTTCATGCAGATACATATGTAAGATATAAAAAGGTGTCATATTATGTCGGTGATTAAAAAAATGCTATGAATAAGGCCTCGCCGATTTAATGTCGTGTTTTAGGAGCCCCCCCCTCCGTTTTGGGTCAACATTCCTTTTGTTCATCAGTCTAATTTTCAGGATTTTATGCAAATTAAACTGCATGGTTGTACTGTTTAGCAGAAAATACCGGTGAAACAACGTACACTTGCCAGTGCGCTTTGTCTCTGGTGCCCTCTATGCCGCTCTTTATTGCGCGTAGCAACAAAATAAACAACCATTGCAAATGTTGTCAGAGGAACATGATACAAACAGTTTATCAATAATGAATTAAAAATATATAACGTGTTCTTTTAACGCATTCTCTTAGCGTTGCGTAACGTGTTCTCTGAACGCGCACCTGTTTCAAACTCTGAAACGCGACCTCCTCGCTGGTGTTGACGACGACGTGGTCCCAAGCGCCGGGCTCGGCAGCGCGCTCCATCTGACGTCTCGCGTCCATGAGCAGCTCTTGCAGGTCCATCTCCTCCATCGGCCGCGAGCTCCGCAGCCGAGCGTCGAGATCCGCCAAGCTT
>JAPMLY010000594.1:15000-20000 GCA_026401115.1 Tetraselmis chui
CGATCATCACGCAGCGCTGCCCGAACATGTCACTCCTCCGCCCCTCCTCCACCTCGTCGCGTACCCTAGCGACAAGCTCCTCGGCCGCCTCGTCCAGTTCGCGCCTACTCAGGAGTAAACACACAAATTTCATATCGCACAACCGTCGGAAATTAACGGGAATACTGTAGTTATTTTGAATATATATATGCATAAAAGTTCGTATATAATTGAAATCAATTGCAATCAAAACACAGTGCATGCCAAAAATCATTCGAATGAGATAATTGAGGTGTTGGCAACATTGAGCAGTCGTGTCATTCCCTATTTCGGTGCTTTCTGGAAACTAATGGTAAACACGTTCAAATGAATGACATCTGCTGCATTGATTAATACGTTTGGAGAAATAATAGCATGACAGGGCGATCATAATCACATGCTGATGCTGCATGCGGAGCCACAGACACGCGTGGACGGGAAACACGCACGCACCCGTCGATACATAGAAACGAAAATAAATGAAGCTACCAAAAATAGCTACAATCCCGAAAAGGAGAGGATATTGAACACATAGATGTGGCGCTAAGAAAGTCAGCTAAGCAACAGTTTGATTTACAGCGATTACAAAAACAGTTGCTTACAAGCACATAGACCTATACACAAGGGAAGAAGAAAACAGTGCTTTACAGCGTATGGTAATTAAATGTCAATAGGTAGAACCATACCTGAAAGGCCAGCAAAGCCCCGAACACGCTTAGCTTTAAGTTGGGATTGTACCGAGAGCTTAGGCACATGATATAAGCATTTGCATGATTGTGTTGAGAGGGGTGTGGCGACGGAAGTGGTGTGCGTACCCGAGGGGTGGGTTGGCCATCAATTGCGCCACGAGCTTCTTCTCCAGGGCAGGCAGGTCCTCGGGGCCGATGAAGATGTAGTTGGCGTCCAGCCCCGCGTCGCGCATCTGACGGACCTCGGAGACGCTGTCGGCTTCGATGAGGCACACCCGATTCCCGCCCTGCACAGCGCGGACCTCGAGCGAACGCACCCCGTACAGCTTACCGGTCGTCACCTCCTCGTGCACGAGAAACTTTCCGGCCTCGATCTGCGGGTGCGCGTCAGACAGCAACACGTGCATCAGTGCGGCGGTGCCCCTCGAGTACTCCTACATAAAAATTCCCGTTCATACTGAGGCGTAGTGCTGAAAATGCGTATGACGGACGATGTTTTACGGATACCTGCTGCCGGATTATTTCGGCATCGAGATGCACGTAGTTGTCCGCGTCGGGGGCGTCGGGCGGACGCTCCACGGAGGTTGCGATTTTAGGCAGCTGGAACGTGGGGGTGTACTCGTCCAGGAGGCGCTGGAGGAGCAGGCGCTTCCCGGTTCCAAAGGGGCCGCACACGACCAGCGGCTGATACGGCGGCTTGACCAGCTGTTACGGCAAGCGAAACAGGCGAGTAAAAGGTCGGCTCACTGTATATCAGGATAGAACACGGAGAGTAGGTTTCAGTGTCGGGCCCCACCTTGGGTTGCTTCGCCGCCAGAAGCATCTTCAGGTCGGCGTAAGCAACGTCGGTGCTCTCGTTTTCGAGGACCACGTCAAACAGACCTCCGTCGGCAACCGGCCGCCTCGCTAGCGCGAGCTCCTCGCTCAGCGCTTCCACCGCCGCGTCGAGCGCCTCGCCCTTCAACCCATATCGACTCTCCAGTCGATGCTTTGCCTCGTCCAGCGTCGGTGGCGCGATGTATACAAACAGGGGCGCGCTATTCCTCCCCATGATCTCCGGGTTCTCACGCAAGCTCTGCACACCGTCCATGTTGACGCGCATCGCGATGATCTTCCCCGCGGCGCGGCCTTCCTCGACGTCCGACATCGGGACGCCATACAGTACCGAGTCCTACAAGGTAATGAACAGGTATTCTGTAAATGAGCGGAACACGAACAACAACCACCATAATGCGAATTAAGACAGAAAATAACGATTAGAGGCGATGAGATGGTTGCCGTCCCACCTTCTCGGTCCCGATTTGCACATTTTCCAGCAGCTCGCCCTTGTCTAGCATCTTTTTGAAAGCATCCGGCTTACCAAGGAACCGGTAATGCACGCCCTCCTCCTCGCCCTCCTTTGGTTTGCGTACGGCGTAGCTGACAGCTACCTTCACGGCGTCGCCCATGTCCTTCACCATGCGGCCGGCCATGTCTTTGCAGCCCCACCCACGAGCGCCGCAGAGCACCAGGTACGGCACTTTCACCACCGCCTCCTGCAAAACGCGATAACACACTGAGCACAACGAACTCAACACGATTAGTTTGACCTACCTCGCGCGCTTCGGTTTACCTGACTAGTCAATTCACGGAAACCCTGTATACACAGCGAGTTCCATCAACTCATGCGATTAAAATAATCGGAAAGGGGAGCTACCTCGGAGCGTGGCGGAATAAGATCGGGGCGGTATCTCGAGATGAGGTCACGCAGTTCGTCAACGCTGTCCTCGAGGTCGGCGTTGGTGATGGTGAAGTCGAAGGTATCTGTGGTACGGGCGACGGTCTCTGCTTCGCGCGCGCGCTCCATCATGCCTCCGATTTCTTCGTCGCTGAACGTAAGCCACGACCGGACGCGCGACTCGTACTCGTCAATGGAAGGCGGGTTCAGGAAGACGGTCAGGCAGTCGTTCCCACCCTCGCGCACCATCTTCAGCCCCTCCATGTCGCAGTCGATCAAAATGAGCTTCTTGTCGTCGATGACCGCTTGACAGTCCGCCTTCGTGGTCCCCCATTTCCGAATGCTCTGAGCGAGATCAAGCAACGGCGACAGTGCTATATATTAATACGTGCTGCGTGGTAATATGTAGTTTCGAGTAGTCAGTCAATGTATAACACATCCCATGGGATGGACAGTGAGGGCCAAAACTTGCAGTGGCCCCAACCTTCGCGTGCTTGAAGAGGTCTCTGTGGTGCTCGAGGAACTCGCCCCTCGCCACCATGGCGTCAAACTCCTCGTCGGTGACGATATTTCGGCGCGGGTACAGTTCGTAAGGAACTTGGGAAATTTCAGGGGTCCCCAGTCGCTTGTTCTCATCGTCGTCGTCCTCATCTCCCTCTGGCATAGTGGGCAGCCCGCCGCCGACGGCGTTCTTCTTCGCCGCGGGGCCATCTAAGTTCCTCGAGGAACTATCTTTGGAGCCCATCTTCGAGCCGGCGTTGCTGCCGAGTCGGTTGAGATTTTTCTTGGACGCGGCGTTGGAGCCGATTTGGCTGCGCGCCTTTTTCGCGTAAAAAGCCTTCATGTCAAAGTCGTCCTCCACTCGGTAGTCCCATTCGTCATCCTTTTGCGTGGTCGTCAATCGTGCGAAGGCAAACACGTCCGGAAACTCTTTTATGAGCATCTGGATGAACATCGTCTTCTCCTCGCAGGTCGGCCCCGCAATCATGATTGGCTTGAGGAAGGGCTTCTCAACGCTGTTGGACGGAATTAAGTCGGAGTAGGCGAGAACGTACGCGGGTAGGCCGCGAATACGGTTGCGGACAATGGGACTCAGGGTGCATATGGCCTCCTTCAGCTACGGGCGGTCGGTGAGGCGACAAACACGAGCAGTCAGCACAATACAGAAACAACACATCTATGTATCACAATAATTCAGAACGACTTAGTACAAAAAGGATCGAACTGTATATGAATGCGGAATGGATCAAACCATCAACCGTATTTCCCAGGGAAATAACATTGAAGGGCTGTGAGGGTGTACCTCGTCGTAGACGTAGTCGGTGGTGGTGTTGTCGATGGCGAAGTCCACCACAGGCACGGAACCACCCCCTTTCTTGCCGCTCCCGGGAACGGGCATCGTGCCTTGGCTCGCCTTCACCTGCTGCGTCGCCCACTGCACCCGCTTCGTAATGGTTGACTCCGCCTCCTTCAGACGCCCGCGGCAGCGCTTCTCCAATTCCGCCACGCTCGGCGGCGCCACGTATATGTATAGCCCGTCTACGCCCGGCGTCTTCTTGATGGCTCTGCAACGAAATTCACACACATATATTCATCCGCGATTGTTACGCAACACGTATACAGTAGCAAGTGCGTATCTAGTAACGGGCGATCGACTACTAAATATCGGAAAGTGCACAGTTTCGTAAATCAGGGCGAACAGACGGACCTGATGCCTTGCGGGTCGACGTTCATGCAGCACAGTTTGCCGGTGGCAGCCACAGTGCGAACGGTGGCGAGGGAAGAGCCGTAGAGGTATCGACCCTTTGCGGAGAAAACACATCCATCAGTCTCGACGTTTTGTTCACAACTACGTTGACTTTATTCGAACATTCAGAGCAAATATATTATGAGGGTGCCAGGGACAGGTAGCGATAAGCAGAAGGCGGGCGCGTTACCCGGCTGCCCAGGACGTATCCGTGCTCAAGATGCTGGTTCTTGTCGATGTCGGCCCGCATGGTCGCTAGGTCGCTGAAATAGTAGTCTCTGCCCTCCACTTCATGCTCCTGTACGACAGTTGCCGTACCACAAACAGGCAAGCAATAAACAAGGCCGCCGGAAAAGCGGCGAGGTCGAGGTATCCAGTAGGAAGAGCAGGGAGCTGACCTTCGGGAAGCGGGTGGTGGTGGCGATGGTGCGGCCGAGCGTGACGGGGTTGTCGGCCACGATCTTGTCCAAGATGCGACCGGTGCCCACACCCGAGGGGCCGTACAGAACGATGACGCGCGGCGGCGGCTTCTCCGGCTTCGCTCGATTCTGTGACCCGCAATAGCCTCAGCATGAGTAGTCGCTGCGTTGCGCTGGTCGAAGAAATGTCGCATCTAAGGGTCAAGATGAAGATGACATTTGACCCACAAGACTACTGATAATTTCAGTAATATGGATTGTTCATTTCAACGCAGATTATGCTAAGATGATAGCAAACGACAGTCGCCTAACAAATTCATTGTCTCTGCAATTCTCATCGCCAAAAAGGCAATCGACGCGACTCCCGCTGACTGTTTTGTTATGGATATGTCAAAAATCTTCGAACTTGA
>JAPMLY010000594.1:22500-45000 GCA_026401115.1 Tetraselmis chui
TCCGGAAAAAGGGTGTCGAGCACGTTCGGCCTATCGACGGTGCTGATTTCGGGCGGCGGCTCCTCCGCTGCCTTCTTCTTCCCGCCCTTGTCCTTATTCTTCGGCGCCATAGTGGCGACCCGTCACGGGGTTTACCCGACCCCTAGGTCGCCTTCAGCACCTGAGAGGACGTCGACAGTTAAGGCGACGGAGGGGATGTCGACCTTTGCAGTACTTAAATAGATACGGAAAACGAGGACTCGGTCGTGGATGTCTACCCGCCTGCTGAGGGCTTCGACGAGGGGTAACCTGCTTCGGTGCTGCCAGAACTCAGCCTGGACTTAACGTGTGGGTAGAAACGCAAGAGTGGCGCAACTGTCGTCCGAGGCAGCGGGTGCTGGGGCACTTCGGACAGTGTGAGCATGTGGCATGTCGGCCGCGGGCGGACGCGGGTAGTACCGGTACATGTACCTGTACAGGTATGGTTTCGGATCGGCCAGATTTATATTTGATTTCCGATTTATTTATTCCGCCTTTTTCCCACTTCTTTTTCTTGTAAGAAATCAGTTCAATTTGCGATATACATGAGAGTGCGAGCAGTTTTAATTTAATTAAATCTCATGAGAGAAAAAAAGAATTACAAGAAAAAGCAGCGGAGGCCACCAAGCAAAAAGAAGAAATGAGGAAAAAACCTACTAATAAGCCCGAGAGTGAGCAGTGGGATCCACAATATCAATGTATGTAGAAACGCGCAGTGATAGCTATATAAAATTTCAGCGAGAAAACAGTATTATAGAAGCATCGAATGAGAAGCCGATGCACACTCCCCCACAAGAATCCGGACTTGACTTCGCATATTATTCGCATGTGAAAAATCTAATTATGTGTCGATTTTGTTGACAAATCTTCTGAAATCTTAGGCAGTGCGTTAGCGCCCAAAACGGAGTGCGCCGAGAAACACGGGGGGCAAATTCGAGCTCTACCGGGCTTGTGTACTTGGGGTTACACCCGTACGACATGCTCTTTCAACGAGTGGCCGTGCCGGTTCGACGAAAACATTTACGGGCCCAAAGCTCCGCAATATGAATAATTGTGCGACTGTCGCGCAAGTATGACGTATATGCGACGAAGGGTGGGGGTGTTGGCGGGCATGCCGTTGCGGGGGAAACGCAAGAAATCACGTATGTAGACTTACCACCGATATGCGCACAACCCGCCCTTGACAATTTATATGAGTTAGGCCACAATATCCAACCGACCATAACTTACAAAAAAATAATTAGAACTTGTCTATATATGTACCGTTGGACCTACCTTTTCAATGTGCGTCCAATACTTCTATTCTCGGGTAAGAATGTGGATTACAAGGAGAACAACATGAGCACGGGCAGGGAAGGGGGAGAGGAAACAAAAGGGCAAGATTGACAAGAGGATCACGGAATCCAAAGCACAGCAAAAGGAAGCACTAATTGTGCGCAAACCTAGCAGATTAAAATAAGGAAACTCCTAGGCAACGCCGAGAATGCAACACGTGGAGGCGACAACCGGCGCCTCAGGCGCCGCTGGAGGAAGCACGGGGACGCTTGCGGCCCATGGCGCGGGTGAAGAGCGTCGTGGCAGGAGAAGGCATCCCAGCCGAAGAAGACGCCGCCTTCACAACGTCTACGGTAACGGACAAACCGCGCAAGACGTGGTCCGCATGAGCAGCATGGAAGGCGAGACATACCTTTCGACGCCAGGAGGCGAACAAATTGCCCACATGCATCCCTTTAGAGGCGGGTGCATGCTTGGCCAGCTCAGTCAAGAAAGCCGTGACGTGGCCGCCGAGAGTACCGAAACTCGTGACTGCAAAGAGAATGAACCGGATGTCGGGGCGACTCACCCCCTCCGAGTACTTCTCGAACCCGGTCATCTCAGCACGGCGGAGAGCGACTTTAGGAGACGAGTGGCTAGAAACGCCGAACAAACCGGAAACCAAGGCGTCAAGGGCAAGTTTTGAGTTTCGGATGCCGTGATAGTGCAAGACACTCACGTCCTCAGGGAGGCCGTCGTTGCCTTTGGGGAGTTGAACTAACATCGTGGGATCTGTGAGAACCTCGACGCCAACCCCGAGTGGGCCACGAACCTCGGAGATGATTTCCGCAAGGGCCGTCACTAACCAAGAATGAGCGGTGTGGACCGAAGCATTTTCGCCACATCGAGCCAAATGGTCAGCGAAAGCAATGGCCCACTCATCATGCGACATGTCGACACCCACCGACGCGAACGCACCCCGCATAGCTTGAACCGAGAGGTGGCAAGCGGCACAAGCAGTGGGGGAGCATAGAGTAGAGAGCATGCGGGAAGAGGGTAGGCCGAAGATGCGATTGACCGCGACGCGGAAAACTTCGTTGTGGTGCTCAGGGGACTTGTCACGGAGGTCGCCGAGGCGACCCGAAGTAGGCGGGTCCGAAGCCATAAACGCAAGGGCGCCATGGCCGAGACGAGATACCCGGTGTTCTATTCTTGGGTTAGAACACCCACAAATACATGTTATACGAATTGTTATATTTCCACTATATTCCGGGAAAAAAGCTATCCTACCGTCACTAAAGATAGTAAAAAGATCCAAAGTACTACTAAAGTACTACTAACCGAAAAACGGGGATGGGTCGGTAGCTCTAATGAGCGACGCCGACCGTCTTCGCTGTGGGCCTGGCCTCCCATCGAGCGACAGACTGGTGGACAAGGCCGCTGAACAGCGTGTACCATGCACCTCTCCCCACCCGAGCCCAGCTCACCCAGGTCAGTGGATCCGTAGCGACACCAGACGGTACACACTTAAAGGCGCAGCTTCCAGAGTTTTGAAATTCATCTCCTCGACAGCTCTCGCGCCACCCACTTTGAAATCCGAAAATGTACCCACTCCAGTACTACGACGTGCCAAAAACAACCATCGTTTACAAAAACCTCCCCCCCCCCCCCCCGGGAACGGCGCACCACATCGCGCCCCACCGAGCGTCCGGACGTTCCCGTCCGCCGCCTACATCCTCCAAACCCAGGTCCCATCTGGCCTGGTCGTGTGCCGCCAACACACGCAACCTACTCGAAACCCGAATACAAACCTACAAAACTCAACACCACTGATCGAACCCCACTTGACCACCACGTCCTCGTCACCTGATCTCCTCCCCACTTACAAGCAAGTGCTCATGCGGGACCGTCGGCCCGCGAATACGCCCACCGCGGACCCATACAACCCCCGGAGCTGTCATTCGGGACATCCGCTCGCTCTACTTAACACTGTGCCCCAACCACCCCCATCCGCCCAAGACTTGAACCCGGCATTGGAACCCTCACCAGTCAGAGGACTCCAGACGCCTTTGGTCCTCGCCGCCCCCAGGTCAACCACTGACATGGGACGGGCCGCTGACTCACCAACCCACACAGACGACATGTACCGGTGCGATCGTCCCGCTCTGTCCCACAGTAAGGACCAGTCTAACACCCCCCGTCCCCTCCCGATAGCCCACGCTGATACTCTCATTAACCGCGCACTTAAACCGATGCCTTTCCCTCACCTTAGTGCGTCCCAGCCACTGTGCTGTAAAGTTCGACCAATAATGCAACATCATAAACCTCGAAAATCATCTTCTTTAATCAGAGAAAAAATTTATTATACAGGCATGATACATGCCCCTGCACTAGCCACTGCCTTGATATGTACTCACCGACGCCCCCCTCCCTCTCATGCTACCCTCCTACCCAACAACTACACTAGTCCACTCGCAGCTGCTCAAATTGCATGGCCTGTCGCGCCGGCCCTTGCCCTACACGCTCCCTCTCGCTCGAACTCGCCGCTCGCCGACCGCCACCCCCCGTCCCACAATACGGCCCTGTCTAGCACCCAACGTCCCCTCCCGTTAGCCTGCACTGATACACTTGTTATCAACGCACTTGAATCGAAACCCTCTCCCCACCTTAGTGCTTCCCAGACAAAGATCTGCACAGTTCGATCAATAATGCATCATCTTGTATCCCGCAATAAGTCGTTTTCCTTAGTAAATTTTTTTACAGGCCCGATTCTTACCACTGCACTAACCACCGCCATGATCAGTCACCCCCGTCACCACTCTCCCTGCTGCCCTCCCCTTGCTCCCTCGCTCTATCCCTCACTCGCTCCAGACGTTGCGCCTCTCCGCTTCATCCTTTTCTTTTTTACCTTTCTTCTCTTTTTTACTTTTACCATGATAACACGCCTAACCCAACAGACACTCGCGCTTACCTGCGATTACCACACTGCAGAACCTAGTGCACTCGTTCTCCCTCCCCCCTTTTACACGCCCCATGCTCTGCCCTACTCGCCCGTCGCGGTGATAATGACAGTGCTCCCCCTACTGAGTTTAGCCCACCCGACCTGCTCTACCCGAATGATTAACCGATCACCCGCCCCCCCGCGCACCCCCCTGCCCCGGAAATATCGCCCCTCCCTTACAGAATCAGTCTGGGAGTCCCGAACCCGTAACATTCTCAGCGATGCACGTATTCCCCCACCCCTACAGTCCCCACTTCCTTTAGGCCTGCTCCGAGGCTTCTCTCGGAAGCCCCGAAGCACATTTGATACGATATCGACAGCCCCCTCTGTCACAGTTCCCCACTATCGCCCTCCTTCTAATACCTACCACACCTTGCTTACAATTTTTCAATCCCCCCTCCCCTACCCTCTCATCCTCTCCCCGCCATCCCTACACTTACCACCCTCTCTTAAGCTCCGAAAGACCACATGTTCCAAGGAACTTCTACTCGCCGAAATGCGCAAGACGTCGACGAACGGACCCTCCGGAGCCTCACACCCTCGCCCTCCACAAGTCTCGGCCGGCAAGGCCGCTTATCATCATTAGTCCCCCACATGACGGGCCTCAAGGCCCGGAGGTTAGACCCCACAACCGACCCCCCACCCCCCAGCTAGATATCCGACGACACACTACTACCTGCATGCTTCCACCAACTCTCCCGGCCCACTTTACTCCCCGCACATGTGGCACCGTCTTACATAACTACCTCTTCGACCTAAACCTTGAATACGGCCTCCCTACACCCATCGGCTGCCTCGACTCCTCTGCGGTCCTATCCTTCCAATGGGGTCGTTACCAGGACCTCTCCAACTTCTAATGCCTTGCTACGACGTTATCCAAACTCCACTCCACTCCCACCGCCTCGTACACAGTTATCACTAACAACGAAGTCGATAATCACCACCACAACTCCCAATTCCCCAGCAACTGGACTAACCTCGCCAACCGAGGCGCCCCCCCCCGTCCGGGGACGCCTAACCACTCTCTCGTGATCCTCACATGGCAACACTCACATTTCGGCCTCCTACACCTAACTCACACCTCAGCCACATGGATTGACTCTCTTCATCACCCTCCTCCGCCCGACCTCCTCGCCCGCTCTCTCAATCTCCTCTATGACTGGAACTCCCCCCCCCCCCCTCCCGTCGGTACCCTACGCTCCCTCAACCCACCTCGCCAAAACGATTGCGACGGAGCATGGTCGTGCGGTACCCACGCCCTCTTGCACACCTACTTCATCACCACAGCCCCCCCGGACCAACCATACAACCCCCCCCCTTCGACCCCCGGACCTCGGTATACTCCCTCCACACTCTCCTATGGAACCACACCTTCCGCTCCGCCCCCCTCCCACAAGGCCGCCACCACCTTCTCGACGCCCTCCACCCCCCCACACTACCCCCCCCCCTCAGCCCCCACCCACTCCCCTCATCCCCCCCTCCCCTCCTCTCCTCCCCCCTCCCTTCCAACCTCCACCCGTCGAACGCCCCCCCGATGACCCCCCCCCACACCACCCCCTCCCTCCCCTCCCCCATCCTCCCACACCACACATCCCAACCACTACACTTCATCACCCTCAACACCCGCGGCCTACACACCTCCATTATGGATGTTGAACACCTCTCCACCTCCCACCAACCGGACGTCCTAATCCTCACCGAAACCAACCACGACACCCACAAGTCCCGTTGGCGCATAGCCCTCCCCCAATACCACCTCAAAAGCTCCCGACCTTGCTACTCAACTGTGCCCCTACCCAACGCAGGCGTCCTCTTTGCGGTCCGCAGAGCCTCATTCCAGTCTGCCACTGTCCTAACCCCGCCCCCCCCACCTCATCCCCCATATCGCCGGACTAAAAATCATCCCCCACTCAGGCACCCCTTACCTCCTTATAGGTACTTATATGCCCCAGCTCTACACCCCCCAACTGACCCGCCTCTACGCAGAAGTTGCAGCATGGGGCCTCCGCCTAGCGGACGACCACCCGCAACACCGCATCCTCTGGGGAGGGGACTTCCAATCGACCACCAACACAGGTACATGACACCCTACCTTCACCTCCTTACTCAAATCCCACCTCCACCTGACCTGCTGCCTTGACCACAGGCTCACCACGCCTCCTTCACCTATCACCCTCCCACCATCCTCTTGCTCGATATTCCCCTCCCCCTCCCACTTTACTGACCACTCGCGCAAACTCACCTTTCGACTTCCCCTCACACCCGACCACATAAAAGCGTACCAATCCAGCACCCCCGACCTCATCAACCAAACGGCCGCCCTCCACGCAGAAATACTCAACACCTCACACACCTCGGCCTCCCCCGACACCCTCGACACCCTAGCCTCACAATTCACTACACTCCTCTCCCAACACATGAACCACGCAGCCACAGTTTGGCCCCTCCTCCCCGCCAAGAAACCCCGCCCACCCCAAGCGTCCCTTGACCCTACTTGGCTAACAAATAAAACACGCACTCACATACTCAAACTCCGTAAATGCAGCAAAAACAACGGCCCCCTCCCCATCGCCCAAGCCCTCTTAAACACAACCGAATATCTCTCCCCTGACGCCATCAAACAACAGTGCCAAGCACGCATACGCCAGCTCCTTCACGCCACCACCACGGATAAGATAAAGAAAATAAAAACTCGAGCCAATGCGGCCTACGACACCTGCCCCAAACTCTCCCACCGCCGATTGAAAATTAAAAGCGGCCTCCTACCCCCCGCCGGCGCCGCCTCCACCCTCCACCGCATTACCAAACCCGATAAAACCACCGCATCCTCTCCCTCCGCCGTCATTGACGCGGTACACTCTCACTTCGCCAGCGAACTCGGCTGCGCCACCCCACACGAACTACCCACCCCCCCATGGGAACTCCCCGACAACCCCGACAACTTTACCATCGAACCCCGCGGTGACCCCTCTCTCACCCTTGCCGACATGATTACCCGCGACACTTTCGATAAAACCCTCAACTCCCTAGGCACCGGCAAAGCCCCCGGCCCCGACGGTATCCCCAATGAAATAATCAAATTCCTACCACCGGCGACCCGCTCCGCCCTCTTCTCTCTCCTCTCCCTCCTAGCACACAAATCCTACACCCCTCCTGATTGGTGCCACAGCACAACATGCCTCCTACATAAAAAAGGCGACCCCTCCCTCCTCGATAACTACCGCCCTATCGCCCTCATGAATAACCTCCTTAAACTATGGACAGCACTAATCAAAGATGCAGGCTCGAAGTACGCCGAAACCCACGGCATTCTCAGCGACCAACAGGACGGATTCCGACAACACCGCAGTATCCACGACGCCCTCTCCTCCCTCATTATGACAATGGAGGACGCGAAACTCCACAACAAAGACATCTACGTCATGTACGCAGATTTCAAAGGCGCCTTCAACGCCGCGGACCACCGTATCATGTTCAAACACATGCGTCAACTCGGTATGCCCCCCACCTTTGTCGACACATGCGAACACCTCTACGGGGTCTCAACCACAGACTATATTACACCACATGGCCCCACCCCTTCTATAGACATTAATCGCGGAACCCTCCAGGGCGACACCCTCTCCCCCTTTCTATTCACCCTCTTCCTTGAACCCTTCCTTCGCTGGCTCACGGTGGGAAGCCGGGGCTACCGCCCAGGCCCCCCCGCTACTAACGTCGACCCCACAGAACCCACAGCCACATACCCAGGACACGGCTTCGCCGACGACCTCAGCCTCGCCACGGGCTCGACCCCCAACATGACCATCCAGCTCAGAAAACTCTCCCTCTTCAGCGCCTACACGGGCATGACCGTCAACATCCGCAAATGCTGCATCACCGGCGCCCTCTGGCGCACAGGCAACGCCCTCACCCTCGCCAACACTACCCTCCTCGCATCCCGCCTGCAAACTCAGTTCATCTCCCTAAACTCCACCCCGGCCCCCATCCCCTCCATTGGCCCCAAGGACACATACCGCGTCCTAGGGGTAGAACTGAACACCTCCCTCAACTTCACCAAACACTGGCAAGAACTCAAACGTACCACTGCATCCCTCATCACCACCCTTTCCACCTCCCCACTAACACAATCCCGCAGAATCAGGGTCATCCGTGGACTCCTCATCGGAAAGCATTTCACCCTCCAGCTCGGCCTC
Organism: Tetraselmis chui; assembly: GCA_026401115.1. Lineage (NCBI taxonomy): Eukaryota > Viridiplantae > Chlorophyta > Chlorodendrophyceae > Chlorodendrales > Chlorodendraceae > Tetraselmis > Tetraselmis chui. The sequence continues at coordinate 30,970 of JAPMLY010000594.1, forward strand.
TTCACCGACTCCCAACTCGACACTCTCGAAGGACAAATCTGCCGCGCACTCCGCTCCGCCGTCTCCTCGGTACGTAACCTTCCCCGCACCGCCCTTCACCGCCCTACATCAGACCTAGGATACGGCCTCCCCTCCCTCAAAGCCCACGCCGCACAACTCACAGTTTGCCACCTACATAAAATCATGAACAACTCAGGCTATAGAGGCCACATGGCCCGCGCACACATACGCACCCTATCCACCACGTACTCCCACTGGCCCTCGGAATCCATCATGTCAACCTGTTACACCCCACCCACACTCAAGTGCTTAGTCAGAGCTCAACGCGATGCGGGCACCCTATTCCACAACATCCCTCCACTCTCCCTCACCAACCCTATCGCCTCCACAATCCGCGCCCACTTCACCACTCAAGACAACGCCCTCCTCGCCTCACTCCGGGACAAAGCCACACACATCACCGACCCTCACACATATAAGCAAGCCTACTGCGATTTCTCCCCCCGCAAAACACACGCCTCCCTCCTACCCCGCCTCACCCCCCTCTGGAAAAATAACATCACCTCGTGGCCACAAGTCCTCCTCAGAGCCACCTCATCCTCCTTCATCCTCAAATCATGCAAATCCATCACCACACTCACGGGGTCCACCACCCCACTCTCAGTTCCCATCCGCCTCCTCGCCGCAATCCTCACTGAACCCCTCGATACTATCCACAACCGCCTCCCCATCACAAGCCTCACTACCAACCAAGCATCCCCCCCCACCACTATACACCCCTCATGGATTCCCCTCCTCTCCCCTCACCTCCCCCGCTCACCCCCCACCCTCTCATCCGGCATCTACACCTCCCGCACCACTCACCCCACCCCCACCGCACCCACCACACACTTAGACACAGAATACCTCACCCCCTCAGACCACCACTACCCCCCCTGCGACGTAACACGCATCATTTCCAAACACAAGGACACAGAATACGGCCAAACGCAGTACATGGTTGAATGGGCCCCGGAACACCTCACGGAATGGGACATTCAGTTACAACTCGACGACGGCTTCCGCCTCATCTCCTCCACTCCCACATCGGTATGCCTCCCCACCCCCTCCCCCACCGCCTGCTCCATCTGTCACGACCCACTGCACACAGAACCCTCCTCCACCTGCTGCACATGCCCGCACTTTGCCATACACTCCCAATGCCGCCCAGCTCAGGGACCCGCCACATGGCAGTGCGACTGGTGTGCTCGCGGCCAACAACACGACCTCACCCACCTCCACGAAGTCCAGTGGGCCCCATGCCTACAACTCCACGACACCATCAGTGAGACCCCCTCCGGCCCCACCGCCCTCACCGCATTTAACTCCGGCTTTGTACCCTCCACCACACCCATTCTGCCAGAACCCGGACCCCCTCCGTGGTCACACCCCCTAATCACATTCAACCATGACCCCATTAACCCCGACCTCGACATGCTCCCTACCGGTAAATTCGCCATCCACGCACACCCATCACTCCACGACACCACCATACTCTGCACTCCCGACGGCCGCGCGGTCACCACCCTTAACGGCCCCCGCGTCCGCCACCTCTACCAACTCTTCCGCCCCGACCTCACGCAGCATACGTTCGAAGAGGAGGTCTACCACCTCCTCACCCGCCTAGGCTCTCGCTCAGAAATCCACTCACCCACACCCGCCACCACCACCCGTAATAGATGGGCCACTAGAGAAGACCTACTCACAGCTCTCCGCCACACATTCCACATACAGACAGAACTCTACTCCGACCCCCTCAATAAATCCCTTCACTCCCACACCTACCACTCCCTCTACCCCGAAGATATAGTCTTCTCATCTAGCGGCAGCAATGCCCCACACACATGGCAAGGCACCAACATAGCCAACCCCGAATACGACCACGAATGCATGCGACGAGCCATGGAACACGCAATCACCAGCGCACACCTCACAGCCCCTCACACACCCAGCGCAACCATCCTCATCCTCCCCCGATGGGAACACACACCCTACCGCCACTCCAAATACATCAACTCCCCATACACCCACCACCTTTACACCCTCCCCAATGACGCAAACACCTTCCTACCCCCCGACCAACACACTGGCAACCCCACCCCTACCCCATTCGGCACACGATGGATGGTCGACATATACCTCGTCGCCAACCCCCTCGCACTCTCCACCCTCCCATCACCCACAGCCATGACCGCACTTCACAACACTCTCGAATCTATCTACGACACTCACCTCCCCAACCCCATCATCACCCCCCCACCTCCACACTTCTTTGACACCTACTCACCCCACTCAGCAGGTATATACCACCTCCCCCCAAACCCAACTCACCCTCTCACGTACCCCCTCCCGAAACGCCTGCATCTAACATACCCCCCAACCATCGGTACCCTTGCTTGGAACTGGCAGAACTTTGTATACACAGACGGCTCGAAAAAAGGAGGCTCGCCCCCCCTTGGACCAGCAGCTACCCACCCCGCCTCGGACACCAAAATCAAAATCATGGTGACCTCTACCCCTCCCTCACACACAATAAATCGCGCTGAATTAGCTGGCATAGATATAGGCCTCCAACTTGGCCGCACCCACCTCCTCACAGACAGTGCGTGCTCCCTCCGCCTCATACAAGGATACTTAAACTGCCCTTCCGCTTACAGACACAACATTCACCGCGACACCCTCTTATCCATCACACACACCCTTAAAACCCGCTGCGACGCAGGCATCCGTACACACCTCGGCAAAATCAAAGCCCACAACCACTCCCTAGGCAACGACCTCGCAGACACCCTCGCCAACCTAGTCGCGGATGGTCACCCACCCGACACTACATACACCACAGGTTCAGAGGTCACGATAGGCCACTGGACCTGGCCATACACCCTCATTCCACAAACCCTAGGAGACCCCATACCCTACAGATACACCAACCTCAAAGCTGACGCACACACCTACAGCACCAAACACACACACACACACCTCTCTCGCAAACAACCAAACACGGAGCCCTCCTCGCCCGCGCCGCGAAGGACGGCGCCGATTTCTCTTACCACAAAAAGCACTCAACCCTCACAAATATCCAGTTCACACACAAACAATAATTCATGTGGGGAGTCCACAACACCCGCCTACTCACTCACAACCCCACCCTGCGCTACCCCCTATGTGGCCAATTCACTAGCAACGGCCACATGGCCGGTAACTGCCCCACCATGTATGGCCTAAGACAGGACCGACACAACAGCGCGCTACAACTCCTACTCTCCCTATTGGAGCGCCACAACGGAGGACGCTGGGAAACCATCACCGCAGACTTCGGTAACAAATCCATAAAATCCTTTGCTTCCCCCTCTCCTGCCCACACTCCGCTTGACTGCCACCCACCCCACCCTACCCACATGCCCACCCGCCTTGTTGATGCTGACGAGGGTCTCTCACCCGACTCCCTAACCTCGTGTCCCGCCATCCTCCCACCTGAGATTCTCCCCCCCGCGCTACGACCCCCCGCACACAAACCCGACTTTATCCGCCTCCTCGAACCTCGATTCGTTGGCCACACAAACGGTCGCCGCCGTTACGCATCCATGAAAAAGATTCAGATAGGGGAATGGAAGTACTGCACGGACAATAACCTCTCCCACACAGCTAACCTCATACGTGCCAAATACACACCCCTTGCAAACGCAATCCGCAACCACTGGCCTGGCACGGTGGTTGACATCCTTCCCATCGTCATGAGCCGCACAGGTACACCGCACTCCTCCACCATCACGAGTCTCACCTCCCTACTCACCGCCCGCACCGACCCTCCTGATAAACTCGTCTCCAAAGCACGCCTCGGCACGTCTCGCATCCTTGCACAACTCCACACGCATACTGTCCAATGGCTGCATCACCTCCTACTAATATACCGCATCAAGTCCCGCACGACCTCCCGCCGCGCCTCCGCACATTGCCCCTTCGCACGACCCTAAATGCACGCAGCCCTCGCCTCTTCTTGCACACCTCCCCGGGGGGGAGTAAAACCCCCGACCCCCATTGGAGAGGTTGGATTTAGGTGGTTAACGGTCTAGCCCTGACTTGTAAGTTCCCTGTATGGCATAGTTGGGAGGGCCCAGAGACAGCAGCCGACGCATCCGGCTTTTGGTGAAAAACCGGCGCATACGGTACATGTTGTAAACAATTTCAAATTTCAAATATGTTTTAGACGGTATCGTTACTGCCATTGGAGAGGTTGGGATTAGTGGTTCACGGGCTACCTCACGCTTAGAAGTCCAACAACAAGTTGAGCATAGCAAAAGGGGGGGCCCAGAGACAGCAGCCGGTTCTTACTGGTATTGTTGTAAACAGTTTCAAAATTCATTTCAAAATTTCAAATTTCAATTTCAAATTTCAAATTTATATTCTGGGAACGCTGAGCAGCAGATCTAAGCAATACCCATCGAATTCGGCTCACCTCATGAGCCGACTTGTGCGGGGATTATCGATGCATGTTTGCAAATTCTTCCATCTAGCTGATTTACAAGCCTAAATCCCGACGTGTGCCAAGCGTGGGGCGGGTGTTGTTGGCACAAGCACATACCCAAGCGATCATTCCAAACACCGCCGTCAACTTGATGCGTCCCGAACGGCCAAGTTGGACCTCGCCCATCGCCAAAGCCGGTCGCCCTTATCCATTTTAACGTGCATTGTGTATCCAACCCTGCATCATGCGAGTTTTATCACTTCTTTTTATATAAACTACCCGTGCGTGAACTTCCGTGTTCCATTCACACACCCGCAAACCAAACCTCGCGCATTAAACACCGCACCCACGCCTCCAAAACCGCATACAACAACTCCAAAGATAGAGTATAGTGGCTCACTGAGCCAAATGCAGCTTGGTTTGAGAGCTTGGGCACGGCCCAAGCGTGGCGCTCATAATGACGTGTGCAATTTGATTTATGGGCTTATATCGAGAATAAGTACTCCACCGACAACACTCGCTTTAAGCCCATTTCTAACCATACTAAATGACGGCAAAGTGCTTGCTTATCGGCTCTACTACACTTGGGCGGTACCTGGGTGCCGTCTTGCTTAACGTGGTGAGAGCGGCGCATCCTTCTCACTAGCTTATACTCAACGTTATGCATGTCCGGAGTTTAGTGGAGTGTATTTCGTTCGGCAGAGCGATGATAATATGTTAATATATATCGCTAATGTTACTATCATTGTCATGTATTGAAACCCATCCATATATTGAACATTTGCGACAAATATCGAGAACGAGACAAGTGTTGCGTTCAGTTCGTCTTTGCTTGCAACACAAATGTTCGTTTATACTGATTTGTGGAGCGCGATTGCCTTTGACATGTTCTATATTGTTTGAAAACGGGGCATTTAGCGAAGTGAACATTCAAATTCAATGAAACAATCAGTCAAACATGAGGTGTTTTACTTCAAATGTTGAATCAATCAGCGTGATTCATATTCAGATTTCCTTTGTATTGTTTATTAGTGTTCGGAAATATTTCGTTGATATGAAAAGGTAATGAAATTCGGAAGTAAAGCTTGTTGAATTTGCGATTAAAAACATGCAAATTGGCATTTGCTCCGCATTTAAAGAAAACTCGACGATTTGTTTATCTGTTTTTGCGCAAAAAGTTATCACTGTTCTTTTGTTTTATAATTGATTTAAATTAGACTTCCAACAAAATACAATTACAAATACTTTCAACCAAAGCTAATACTAATTATAAAACCAAAAAATGCAGTGGTAACTAGTTTGCCCAAGAAAATTACCACAGCATTTTTGTTTATAATTGATTTAGATTTAACTTCCAACCAAATTCAATGACAAATACTTTCAATCAAAGCCGATGACAAACATAAACTCGCAAATATTAAGCGTTTGGTAGTTTTGTGTCTACGGATATATGAAAGTTAAAATTGAATTACAATAACATGCTAGACAATGGTGCATGATAGTTGTTAGTATATGATTATGCATGTCCTTCGAATGTTGTTGCTCCATGTATGTGGGGTGTTTGCCTCCCCCCATGGAGTGATCATGCTAGCGAAGAAAATGCTTGTTGCGCCTTTCGGGGGGAGTTGTTTGCGCTATTGACGGAGGATCGTGCTGCGGCTCGGTAGACTTTGCTGAGGCGGTGATGGTGTAGCCATTTGACGGAGTTAACGTGGCGCTTGTGAACGATAGATAATGCTGCGGGTGCAGCGAGGGATTTTATCTATTTGGCGGGTCCGTGAGGAGTGTAAATAAGGAGGGCTATGATGTTGTCAATAGTTGTAGTTTGCGGGGAGCCTGTGCGACTCATGACGACGGGCATCAGAATGTGGACTTTGGTCCGAGGCCATTTGAACTTGAGTACTTTTGCGAGGGAAGCGTATTTCGTCTCCATGCTCGACCTGACTTGGGTAGGGCTGAATTTTGTACAATATTTCCCTTCACCAATCTGGATAGAGGAGATTGAAATTACTTTGCGCCCTCCAGTGGTGGTCGTGGTGTATGTCGGCTCTATCTGTGAGTCGGATGAAGCCGGGCTTGTGTGCGCGAGGGAAGAAATCCTGCGGAAGGTTGTGAGGTGGTATGACGGTAGGAGTGTTACGGGCGGATTAGTGTAGGCCTTTGATCGTATCCGCCATAGGTACACTGCTCGTACGTGCGGTCCCCTAGCTGCGAAAACCACTGGGGGGGGTACAGACGGACACAAGGCGAACATACATGTGTTGTAAAACAAACGGCAAAGGATCGGGGACATGAGAAACTGTGGTATGGAGGCATGAGCGCCAGCCGGACACCGTGTGAGGCTTTGGCGTTCTCTTCTTCCCAGCTCCCGAAGGAGGAGGGAAGCCTAAGTATGGAGGCGAGCTGCGACGAATGGAGCAGCAATTATCTCGGACAATGGTGCGCGAGACGGGACCGTCGACGACCCAAGCGAGGGTTTTTTTGCCTGCCTTTCCCCCTAAACTCAGGCACGACCGGAATCGCACATTAACAAAGGCTAGGTAGCCCCGACAGGACGAGCGCATACTGACTAGCTTGGCTGATGAGCTCCCTCGCATGGGCAGGAGTACGCCGCGTATCCTGGAGAATCTCGACAATTTACATTACATACTTGTATACAGAAAATGATCACATAAGAAAAAGAAAAGTTGTTTACGTGGTTGATTATCTACTTGCGCGTGAAAGTGGTCACATGTCACCCCTCCCATTCGGTTTCCCCCATCCGGTGCGAGCATATGTAGATAACCTCATAATCCGCTCATTCTATAGTATGTTGCTCCTCTAGGCATGCTTATTCTGTGGTAGAAGATGAAGGTCGGTTGTGAGCATCATAGAGGCCATGCACATGATATGTATTCATGGGTCTAAGCCACTTGAAACGGCAAAATAGGGCTCGACAGGGTCTTTCACGGAATATATTGTAACCTCATCCATCGGCCTCAGAATCGGCGTAAAACGGGTTCACACACATCCAAACTCGTCATTGAACATCATAGTGAAGAATGGTTGCAAAGTTCAGCGAACTCATATGGTTCGTGGTGGTGTGACCCCTTACATTTTTTAATGTCAAGGGTCATCTCGTGTATTAGTATGCCCCATAACAGGTCAAGAATGACTCCGAAATGCGCATACGGGTAGACCATAATCCAAGTAGCATGATGAAATAAACATGATTCGAAACAGAGAGAAGTTATGCTATCGTTTAATTAGTTACAATATGTTGTTGTTTGTCCGTGCTTGACTTTACTACGTGATCTGAACTCTTTACACAAAAAGCTGAGCTAGATCCAAAAACTTCCATTTAGGTCTCCTTAAAAGTCTTCCTTACCACCCACTGTTGTGCCACGGGAAGAGACAGCTTGTTGGGGGGGGCAGGATGCCACCATTTCGCTTGACAATGCACTCGTGATTTTGCGCAGGGCTGCATATGAACATGCACAAGTGCCCATGTACATAATTGGCACATGCGCAGTGGTGCTGCGTCTTATTCAAGCAATATTTGCACCTGCAGCGCTTGCAGCGGCCCCGCAAAGTCTCTCCAACAAGGCTCTGCAGTAAGTGGTGGGAGTCTTGGGGGGGGGGGGGGGGGGAGTAGGCTAAAAACTGTCACACCTCCCCATGGGTGACCTCCCATCCCCCGCCGAACGCGAGCTCCAGCCCACACCGAGTCATCTCCGTGGCAGTTGTCTCCAACAAGTCTATATGAAAATTGCTCGCAATGAAATCCAGAGTGCATATGTGGAGCTTGAAGGTAGCTGGGCGGCGTTGGTGTTTGTTGCAAATGAATGTGTCGATGTTGGGGCCCTGCAGCCTTTTCTCTATTTCGCTCCATATGATCAGGCTCTCCGGGTCCGGGCTCTTCCTCTTGCTTGGACTCGGCCTCCGGCTCCGAGTCCTCCTCACCTGAGTCATTGTCTCCGAGTATGATCTTACCTCGGACGGACAGCGAGTATGTTACATGTCCACAACCACGGCCTCGCCCTTGGCCTCTCCTGCGAGCGGAAGCGCTGTCACGCAATGATTCGCCGCTACCACGACGGCGGCCGGCCGCCGCTGCTCCCACGACCCCGACCTCGCTCCTCCGACTCAGACTCATGGCTATTGCCGCTGTCAAGGGAATAAATTTTGTCGAGTGAGTCGTCGATGGTGACCTTTGGCGACGCGACGCCGCAGAATGCTGGCCGAGCGGCGACTCGGTGCTTAGTGCCCTTGTATTTCTTCGCGAGGACGTTGAAATCGGCTCCTCTTCCGGCTCCGGCTCTACCTCAGCAGCGGCGCTTCCGGCACCGCCCACTCGCCTTTCATCGGTCCCGCCTCTTGTTTTGGGCTCTAGCTACCCAGCCAAGGCGCTTTGGGCTCTTCGGAGGGTTTGGCCGTGAAGTTCTACGTTGTCGAGTAGAACCTCTACCTGATATCACCATCCTCCCATCGCACTAGTGCCGCAGTGTCCGTTGCCGTGTTAACGAAGCCGTGAGTGTAGCAGTGCCCCAATGCTCACAGTTAGTGGCCGTAGATCATCCATGGGCATCACCATCGTCGAATAGGGTGGCAAAGGTCACCACTTCCGCGCACGGAATCAAAACGGTTTGAGTTGATCTCGCATGGTGAGCAGCTGAAAAAATTGTGCGCCGTTATTGGAGTAACTGAAAGCCCCCGACCAGCGCATGTTCCAATGCGCACTACTTCGCTACACAACCACTACTGATTTCAATGGGATATTTTGCACTGAATCGAGATGGCCTTGTAGATTGACTATTTGAGGTGGGGCACAACATCACCCCAAATGGTTTTTTGTAAGGGGTCACATGTGACCCCTTACACAAATAGACAATGTTTTTGAAGATGTTGGTACTGCCATTGGAGAGGTTGGGATGAGTGGTTCACGGCGTAAACCCTATCGTAAGTCTTCGAGGGCGCAGATAAAGGGAGCGCCCACAGAGAGCAACCGTTAACTCGGTATTATTGTAAACAAATCCAAATTCAATTTCACTTGGTAAGTGAAGCTCAGTGCCGGGTTAACATGTACCCCTAATATGCATAAGCTAGAGTCAGAAGAAATGCCTACGGATGTAATTAAGAAACAAATGGGTCACATATTTGGGTCACAAATGGGTCACATATGTAAATGTGAACATGATTAAAATCCGTGGTTTTCCGTTGAGAGAAAGCACTAAAAATGGGTCACTCGTCGTTGGTAACGGACATTGTGGGAATCATGTTTGATCTTCACAAAGCTTTCATCGGGGTTGCCGTTGATTTTTTCACAACCCCAAGCAACCGTCCTGGCGGATGTGCTCTCTTACAACAATAATTCTATTCTCTTTTTTTAATCATATTAATTGTTAAACAAGCAACAACATCTCCAATCTCTTTCCTTCTCACACATACACATCCACCAACAATATATTCTTTGTGTTAGCAGTAAGAAGCAAACTGCCACATTGCGCGAGCATTGTTGGTGGCTAGCAATATAATCGGTTGTGTCCATAATGAAACAAAACCTGCGGAGCATCTTTCAAGTTGTGAAGTGGAGTTTGGGGCGCTTTATTAAGCGAATACAACCCCCCTAATCTAAGGCGAGAGAATCTGTCGCTACGCGAATGGAACAATTTAACCACATTTTAGTACCCTTTCCGCCGGTTTTGACCCTACCATTATGTGTGATTTTTAAGTTGCTTTGTTTTTTGGTTAGTATTATTTCATTATTATATATTTAGCGTCACATTGTTTGTGCTACCTTCCCCGCAACATACCGGCCGAGAAGACGACCTAATATCACATTGCAATCAATCGTAAAAAGTGGCGAAAAGCTTCATCAAACAACACCTAGATGTCAACTATTTGTATTTAATGCATAAGGGCTTGGTGTGAAATTGTAAAATAGAGCCCCATATATCATCATCTAAAGGGATGCATGTGGGCATAATTTTTTTGCCTCATGGCGCCGAAAGGTCTCTCTCGCCGTCCATATTGCTCATGCGGACAACGGCTTGCCCGTTTTGCCTGCCACCGCAAACGGTGTGGAGGCCGCTTCTTCCTCGATTGAGATGCCTTCTCATGCCACGGAGCTCTTCACCCGCGCCATGGGCCGCAAGCGTCCCCATGCTTCCTCGAGCGGCGCGTGAGGCGCCGCTTGTCGCCTCCACGTGTTGCACTCTCGGCGTTGCCTAGGAGTTTCCTAAGTTTAATTTCCGGGTTTTTGCACAATGTTGTGCTTCCTTTTGCCGTGCTTTATTGGATTCCGTGAAATTGAAATTGAAATTGAAATTGTTTACAACAATACCAGTATAAACCGGCTGCTGTCTCTGGGCCCCCCCTTTTGCTATGCCATACAGGACTTAGTAGACTGAGGTAGACCGTTAACCACTAATCCCAACCTCTCCAATGGCAGTAACAGCTAATAATTTTGTAATCAAGAAAAACAGATCTAAAAATAAATCCACTTGTCGAGAAATGCAAAACTAAACTGCTGCTCGACCTTCACGATGCACGGCCCGCTCCCGCCGAACCGGGGTGTCGACCGGCCTAGGCCGGTCGGCGTTCGGGAGGGACGACGGGCCAGCCTAATCTAGCTCCCGCGTGACTTCGGTCTTGCCGAAGGTAGGAGGGGAAAGGCTGGCAAAAAACCCCTCCTCGCGCGGTCGCTCGTCGATCCCGCCGCTCCATCCCGTAAACCCCGCCCCAAGGTCTTGCCGCGTCCACCGACGCGGCGGTCCTCCTTGTCGAGGTCCCCCACCACCTCGAGGACAGGTGGGAGGGACCGAGACACACAGACATAGAAAAAACTAGCGCTCATGCTTCCGCGCCTGAATTTTCCCCGCTCATTTCCCCGGTTTTTTCTCTGTCTGGTACCCGGGTACCTGTCGGTTTTCCGGCCTGTGGCCGTACCCTCCCCCCTCTGATCGCGCGTCCACCGAGCAGCCTTTTCTTGAGCGGGGGCCTCCGCGCTCACCCGGGCCCACGCTCAAGGACTCCTAGGAGTATGAAGGTCTGTCGGGGTAGTGGGTGTCGAAGAGGGGGGGGGGAAGGTCACCGTAGCCGGATCCGGCGGGCCGCGGGCGCCCGGAATTAAACAAAACCCTCCGTGCCGGGTTTTCCGGCGGCGCCGACCCAAAGGCACGGCACACCCGGGTACCTGTACACCCGGACATTTACCGTTTGCACGAATTTTCCGTACCCGTACGTTTTTCGCCAATTTTGTTGTCGCCAAGTAGATTGCGTCTCACAGGCTTGCGTGCGTTCGCCTCGTCACATAAACCGTCTTCTCCACCGCGCCAATGGTAGCGGCTCATCTCGCCTGGCCGTGCCCCCCCTTTTGGAAGTGGAAAGCCATGAACCCACGCAACCACTGTACACCAAGTAAGTATGACCCCTGCCGCGTTTCAGTGCATATAGTGCACATCAGTTTTCGAGGTCGCGCTCCCTCGAGATAATACCCTTACCGGTGCCCGCTTAGCATAGTCTTCCTGGCATAGTAATTTACTCGTGTACCGAGTTGGACACCGTTTTGACTCAGATGTCACCATTTATGCCCAGTTTCCGCTCCGAATATCAAGTTCGCGACTACAAATTACCTTCACCCACATCTTATCACCCGCGCACGCATTGTAGAGGGGCACGCAGCACGCTTCACCATCCCCCCCCCGACGCGTTGTAGAGGTGGGGTTTAACTTTGGGAATAAAATCTTTTCGTTTTTCTGGTCCCCCAACCCCCCCGTGCTGCGACCTCGACTCCGTAGGTGGCAGATACCGTAAGCTAAGAGGCACCGTTTATTTTTTGAGGTCCCGCGTAGGTACCCACTTTTCTAACTCTACCGGTGTGCCGTATTGCAGCTGTGCTCATCAAGAGGCACTGGATCCCCCGTGATGCCCAAAGCCAAACTAACCAAGAACTGGGGCGTTGTGTTCGGAGCCGCGGCACACAAACGACGGAGGAGGACCTGCCGCGGCATAGGTGGAGCAATGCTCTTGGGGAGCGGGACCTGTGCGTCGCGTGCCTAGGAGTAATGGCGCGCACGACGCCCATGGTCGGCGACGGCAATGGCATCTGCCGCCGTTGCCACCGAGGGGTGGCTCTGCCTGCCACTTTCCTTAGGTACGCGCTGCCTTCCCTGCGTTTGGCCGCCGTCTTGGTGTAGATGGTGGCCGATGGTTGTAGTAGGTACAAAGATTTCCGATACTTTTTGTTGTTTTGCTTTTTTAGGAACGATGATTACCTTGCGGCCTTTCGAGTTCAAGCTGCGAAGGAGCTGCTATGTGTGGACCCTCGGGCCTACGCGACTATCATTTAAAATCAGGTAAAATCCCAGCACCCTTAGGTTTTCCAATGCTTGCGCGCTCTCATTCTCTTTGCCTTTGAAGGCGTCCACCACATCATAGAGCACTTTGATGCATAGTAACGTGCCGTTGACATGTAGAGCTTTCCATATAGTGGTAGCATCTCCCAGAAACTGCATTGGCACTATCTGCCCCTCTGACAAGCTCATCTTGCCCGACTCCCACAGGTACTTAAGCCTAGCCTCAACCACTTTGGAAGGATCAAAGTAGGCGGCCTTGCTCTCATCTTCAATGGCGAAGCCTAGGGAGTGCAGGAACCGGCTGCGTTGGGATAGCACGTGGCGTTTAGAGGGCAGCAGGGGGATGGGTGTCCCTTCCGGTAAGAGCACCCTCGCCCACTCCCCATCTTGTGTCGCCTTCTTGTTACCAAGATAGTTCACTAGTGCTTGGTACCGCCTCTCTGTCATATCTAGTGCACAAAATATAGCCAACCCCATAGAGCGATAATGGGCCTCCATAGCCCACGCTGCTCGCTGCTCTGCTTCCTTTGCGACATCAATTTTAAGTTGCATGCTGATGTCCTTGAATAGGTCGGCGTGACTCTTGAAGAACGAGACTAGGATGCCAACGAAGACCGACGTAGGGCATCCTTCTTGTGGCTCCTCTACCTCTACCAAGTTGCTTGCCTTTGTAATGTCTGAACTCTTGTATTTCATAGCCCACGTGTGCCCGTATAGTTTTGTAAAATGCTCCCTTAAATCCATACGTTGTCTTGTCATCCACCTTGCATGTGAGGTGCTGCCGGGTTGGCTATTTGTCCTTCTTATCCTAGCAGAGCGAGGAATGTACTTGATGTCTTTAGTATTCACCTTTTTCGATGCTTGAGGCTGTAGCTCTTCTACCTTGTTGTTTTGATGCTGCATCTCGGGCTGGGCGGCGGGCTGGGCGGCGTGCTGCGGCTGGGGGCGTATAAGCTGAGGTTGGGCGGTTTGCGTGTGCGCGGGCGGCTGCGGCTCGGACTGGACGGGCTGGTAGTGGGACAGGGCGGGCGGTCGGTGGGCGGGCGGTCGGTGGGCGGGCTGCTCATATATTTCGCCGATGTCGTCGTTGCACTCATCTAGCTCCCAATCCATTGCTCCGTCGTCGACGATAGGGAGTTGAGGGGCTTTGGAACGTCGGCGGGGCTGTCTAGGGAGGGATTCTTTTTCTTC
>JAPMLY010000594.1:50000-57500 GCA_026401115.1 Tetraselmis chui
CTTTCGCGGATGGCGGCAAAGTTCACCGAAGAACCGGCCTTAATTGAACTGAGATACCATCCTCGAATCATTGATACCCTTGATATTTGTTTTTCATTACTCAAATTTACTAATCCTTACCTTCTGGTACCATCCCTTTCCTCTGTCTTTCTATCCACTCCCCCTTTCCTCTGTCTTTTTATCCACTCTCCCTTTCCTCTGTCTTTCTATCCAATCCCCCTTTCCTCTTTCTCTGTATCTACTCCTTTTCTTTACTTCCCCTCTCATCTCGCTAATCTGCTGAACATTTTCCTACTACTTTTCATCACCCCTCCCGTTGTTTTCCTCTTCTCCGCTGCTTTTCTTATTCATCAAATCTCATACTATTATATACACTATTCTATCTATACACGGACCCTTCTGTCCCTCCCCCGCCATTTTTCCCTGTTCACGTCTTTATCGTACTTATTGTAATTACATATCCACTACACACAAAGCACACCTCCCCTCCGAAACACACATACATACATACATACATACATACATACATACATCTATACATGCTAACGTGCATTTCAAAACCTAATCGCAAACCATAACAAATATAGTCTTTTTTTCACATACATTCCTTAGCTCAGTTTTGTAAGCAAACCTTCATCCCTTGTTTCCCTCGACGGGAACTCCGCTGTCCTCACCCCCCGCGCGCGCGAAAGCGCGCGCCCTCCAGTTGAGAGGCCGTCAGTCAGGGTAGTGTGGGCGGCACTGGGCTCACATCCGCTACGTCAACGTCTTAACAAACTTGCTCCGAGGATAAGGGTCTCTGCAAAATCCATAAATGAGATAAAGCCTATGAATACGCTTGCAGACGCTGTGACAGGTGTTCAGGGTTGAAAACTATTAGGGTAAGTTCTCCCAGCCTTAGGGCGTATACCCTAACTTACGATAACCCTATGAAGCCTTACAATCGTTCGCCCTGTTCCCCCCTCACTCTTTATTTTTGCTGAGGACGGTAGGCTGCTGTGGCAGGTAGACGGCGGCTTCTCCTCTACCGGTCACTACGAGTGAGCTCCTAACAATGCGGTGGCAGTGACTGTTGGGACGCTACAGGCGGCGAAAAGCAATGCCAAGCGTCGTATTTTTACATTCCACGTTCCCCTTGCATGTAATCAGCAGCTGCATACGCCCGCACGTAGTGGCTGGCCGCAAGAGAGGGGTCCCTGCCTCCCCGTCAGCTTGCCTGGAAATCACTGAGCGACACGGGCTCGTTTGGGTGTGCGCGATGCCTGTCAATGGAGAGAGGGAGGGGGGTGGGGGGGCAGCAAGGGATACTAAGCAGTAGTGGCGGCCAGTGTGTATTTGCGTGTGTGTGCGTGTGATTGCAGTGTATATGTGCTTGTTGAAATGTGATATTGTGAGTGCGCATTTGTGTGCGTATGTGTGTACGGGTGGGTGGGTGGGTGGGAGGGGGGGGGGAGATAGATAGAGCGCGTGCCTCTTCATGTGTGTGTATGAGAGAGATGAGTGCGAGTGTACGTAGGTGTGTCTATTTGTGAGAGAGTGCGTGTGTGTGTATGTGTTTGTGAGAGAGAGAGAGAGAGAGAGAGAGAGATAGAGAGCTGACTGTGTGTATGGGTGTGTGTTTGGGTGTATGGGTGTGTATGGGTGTGTGTTTGGGTACTGCAAGTGGATGTGAGTGACTGCACGCATTTGTGGGTTCCAGACAGTGTGTTTGAAACTATAGGTCTATTTTGAGTTTAGTGCCGGGTGGACAGGATGGTTGTGCGTACCTGCAGGGGGTCGCTGGCCATCACACTGAGAGGGATGCCAAACAGGTCTGTTCCGTCCAGCGCCTGCAACGCCTGGATGGCGGACTCCATGTTGGCGTACCGGATGAGTCCATACCTGACGCGAGTCAATATCACCAGCACACTCAGCCACACATATCGCCCAGACTTTCCTCACAACCGCCCCTTCCCCTATGCCGTGGGGTGGTGCAACAGGGGACACCGTACCTGGGGTCGTCTGCATGTACCGTCACGCTCACGATTTCGCCATGCGAGGAGAAGACGTGCTTGATGGCATAGTCCGGCAGAGGCTTCTCCAGGAAAGTGTACACCTGTCCCTGCAAGAAAAAACAACAGACAGAGCCGCTTCCCGGGTCACAACACTGCCTCACAAAGCGGCTATACGCTTTCGGGTGTGCGTCTGATGAGGGGTCTGACCTAATGTAGATGAATGTGTGCATGTGTGTGTACGTCTGTCTTTCTGTGTACGTGTGCACGTGAGTGTGTGAGTGTGAGTGTGTGTGTGTGTGTGTGTGTGTGTGTGTGTGTGAGTGAGTGAGTGTGTGTGTGTGTGTGTGTTTGAGTGTGTGTCTTTATTTCGCGTACCACTGTTCATCTTTTTCAGTGGAGGGGTGAAGAGGGCAGGAAGAGGGGGGACGGGTGGGTTGATCGGGGGAGAGGGGGGGCTACCTGTGGGGAGTCTGACGAGGCCGCCTGCTGGGCCATGGCCCCCCAACCACGGAGCGGCACGCTACCCTCCCGCGCCTGCTTTTCGCCCTCTCCCGTGTGCCGCTTGTTGACAGCCGCCGGGTCGATGTGCCCCTCTGTCGGCGCATCAGATGCATCGATAAGTCCTCCAACACACATAGACAACACCAAAAACCTCACTTAAAGCCAAGGAGAGTCTCAGAGAAGATAAGACTTGCCCTAGAGCACGCATTTACTTCCCTGGACAGCAAGAAATCCCCCCCCCCCCCCCAACCCCCTCGCTCTCTCCAACGTGAAAGCACCGCACATATACCCTTTGCGCTAAAGCATGCCACCACACATATTTCTTTCTTTAATACACACACATGCATACACACACACACACACATTAGTTTCACTGGCGACAAGAATATCCATACTAACATATTCACCCCCCACTCCCCTCCCCCCCTCACCCCCCCCGGGCGGAAACAGCATACGTATACCCTCTGTCATTGACTATAACCGCAATGGTCCCTTTCAACAGCACCCAAAAGCACGCACGCACGCACACACACAACACATAGACAGACTGCCGCATACACACACTTCCATGTAAACCTACACTGCCCTGCTGCCCAGGTTACGCAGATAGGAACAGGAAGTGCACACCTGACGCTCCCTCACAGTCCGGTGAGGTCCGGAGAGCGGAGAAAGAGTCTTGGATGCGGTTGAGCTCAGGGGGGGGCTTCTTCTGCAAACGAGCACTTGCCATTTCAGAACAATTGGGTTCGAGTGTGACGAAGCAATCCAATTCAATCATTTTGAAGGAATCGGGGGCCAACCTTGACGGACACCACTTCAGCGTTATTGCCGCGCAGTGTCCCCGCATCCTCCACCACCCGCGAGCGCGAATGTGCCGAGGCGCGAGAGTCGCTGGAGCCCTCCGCCTCGAGCGCCGCCTTGTGGCTACCCGCCCTTCCTCCCGTCCTACTGCCCAGCGGCTCCGCAAACATCACCTGCGAGCAGCGCACCACAGTGTCATCGATGCCGCAAGCGACAGGGAGGGAACAAACACACGCACAACGTAGAGAAATCTAAACAAAAATAAAAGTAGAAAGCAATCACGAACGTACGCAGGCAGAGCAGTAAAAAGATTGTGAACAGAAAGAACATAATGGAACCAACATACAGCGAAAACAATTGAACCCAAAACAAAACAATATGCAAACACAAGCATTAAAAGCAAAACAACATCCGAAACAAGCAATCAATTACCTAATTCAAGTGCGAGAAATCCAAAATCCCTGATCAACGTCACAAAGCAACACAAGTAGAGCAGGACTTCCTTTACAAGATCATTCTATATTGCACATGCGAATTTTGCAATATCCCAACATTCTTCCAACACAAGCCATTGATATATCAGCGCCTTTTCCATAAGAAAATACTGCTATACCCAATTTAAAAGCAGGGTAGCACATTTGAAATACAGCAGTGCGAGACTTTTCAAAGGAAAATCGACACAAAACTATATCCTAAAGTCCTTCACCCGGGCAGAGGCGGTTCAGCGTACCTTGATGCGCTGCCCCGGCGGGAACTCGCTCCCGTGCAGTTGCTCCACCGCAGCTGCGGCCGCCTGCGGTGTGGAGTAGTTGACGTACGCGTACCCTTTACTCTTCCCTGTCGCCAGCTCCTTCTTCAGGTCGCAGTACTCCATCCCCGGGAACCGCTTGAAGAGGCGCGCGAGGCTGTCCACCGTCACGGACTGCAGGAAGATGCAGTTTTAATGTTTCACGTGGTAGGTTTTACAATCCACATGTGCATCACCCACCCACACACACACACACACACACACACACACAAGCACACACAATGTATCTCATACAAACACTTTATCTCTCGTACACACACTCATTCATTTTTTCAGTCATACACTCTCTTTCACATAATTACAGACTCCCATTCTCTCACACGCACAGACGCACCCACCCACGCACACATACAATGTCTCTCCCTTACACACACACACACACACACACAAAGCAAACGCGAAGTAACATATAACCCGAATGGCATCACAAGTGGGGCAGGCTGGGGCAGGGAGTGTACCCATACCTTGTTCACCACCACAAACAAGCGCTGCGGGTAAACGGCACCGCGCTGCTGCATGTCCAGGGCACCCGCATTGGTGGGTAGTGGGGCAGACGAGGCATGGCTTGGACCTGAGTCGGGGAGTAGAAAGGGGGGCTGATGGTGACATAAAGACAAGGAAATACAACATGCAAGTATACACATTAACTATGCAGTGGAGTTTACTTTTCTCTAAGGTGGGGGGCTTGCTTGCATGCATGCCAATAACAACAAAAATAACTTAGTGCCGTCAGGAAAGGGGCACTGGCGTGGGGTTACTGACATGAATATTGCACAGGGCAGGACCTGAAATGCAATAAAACACAGACAGAATTGTCTACGATATAAAACAACAGTTGTGTCATTTTCATGCCTTGCTACGAAACAATAATAGTTCAAAACATTTGCTAAAGACTTCGTTAATGGATTCCCTCGCCCGTTCTCACCACCTCGCGTAATCGTATCAGTGCAGCGGAAAGACAGAGACGCTCATGATCATAATGATGGCTACCGAATGGAATAGCTACCATCTCCACGCAATGACGTACACAATTAGACAACAATGGTTATGGCAATCACAGCAATAATTTATGCAAAATACCAAGATAGAAAGTGGAAAAAAAGATAAACAATGACGACGGTTCAAACACGGATAGCTAAAATAATTGGTGAGGGGGGTGATAGAGTGGGAGAAGGGGAGGCACCCGCAGGGAAAGAGGCGCCGCCCACTGCCAGGCCAGGCCCCCCAATCGGCCGGCGGTGCTGCTGACTGTGCGGGAGGCCTAACAGCAGGTGCTGCTGCTGCTCATGCTGCCTCACCCCCGCGCCCAGCAGGCCGCCGGACAGGCTGGGCGCCAGTCCGTGATCGTGCGCGTACAGCGGCCGCGTCGTCGCGCTCGCACTCGAAATGTGGCGGCCCACGGTGTCGCTGAGCCCCAGGCCGCCCACCACGCTGGTGAGGTCCACACCGCAGTAGTCCTGCGCGCACACCCAAAGCAAAGCAAAATTGGCAACTTCAGAACGATGCGCGAAGTGCTGCACGTGCATCACCCGCAGACGGTGGGCTGCTAAAGAAGCAAATACGGTTAAGCTGTCCACACTGCACTTTGGTGTGTCGACATCACGAGGGGATGAAACCGTGGTGGAGGCAGGTGACGCCACTCACAGCAACGGTTGCACTATTGTCATTGCTGTTCGAATAAATGAGTTTGTTATCAAATTCTTGAGTTTTGAATCGGAGTGATTTGTTTGTCTTTAGCTAAATGGACAACGCAATGACTTATAGACTAATAAAGAAAGGAGTTCGTATCATAAACGACAAATAAAAAGATGTGATCTCTGACGACATTCACTGCTCGCAAGCACAACATTCATACATACAACTTCTATAACAGTTAAGAGGAAAGCAACCGCGAGTGCCCCACCACCGTCCCCAACATCACATGAAGTCATTCACACCTCTTCCTGCCCCACCCGAAAAGGAGCATACGGGCAACACAAGGAGAAGAGGGTATCATCAAAGAGGCTAAAGCCCCCCCCCCCCCCCCCCCCCCCCCCCCCCCCCCCCCGGTTCTGGCAGCCAAATTGACTACATACCTCTGGGGCACTCACGAACAAACCATAATATATTGGGGCACGTTAAGCGAGGTTATATGGGACAACACAACATATACTAATAAATCAACCGCTACATTACAACACATTGCAACAAATGCAGTGCAGCAAAATGAATAATGACTGTAATTATGAATCCATAAAAAGGAATCATCACAAGGGTGAAAGCAATATACACCCATATACATTAACTTCACAAGGGAGGGGCGCTGCACTCGCCTGGAGCTGCAGGTCGTGCAGCTGGCCCATGGTGAGGTTGCCCACGGCAGACCAGCCGCCCAGCAGCGTCCCCCCCGTGCGCGGCCCAGCGGGTGCGCCGGACGGAGCGTAGTGCAGCCCCACGCCAAGCCCCGCCGCTCGGCGCGCCCCCGCTGCGCCCGCAGAGTCCAGCTGCAGCTCGAACCCGGCGCCCCCTGCGCTCAGCACCCCTCCCGCGCCCGGCGCCCGCGACTGGCTGTGGTACGGCTGCTGACGCGCGTAGCTCACGCCCGAGTGGTCCAGGTGCATGGAGTTCATGCCGTAGTCCAGTCGAGCTGCCTGCTGCGCAGGCGAGGGCAGCCCCCCTTCCGCGCTGTGGTCGCGTTCGCGTTTTCCCTTTGGCTCCGCGATCATGCACTTCACTTGGTAGCCCGCCAGCTGCAGGGGCGACGAGAATGGGATGAGCAGGGGGAGAGAGCAGGCAGAGGAGGGAGACGCATTGCCTGCTTAGTGTGTGAATGGAGTATGAATAGTGTGGTGAGCACTGAATTAATGTTAAGGAAGCCATTTGCAGGATTCACTGAGTGCCACCAACCCGAAATCATAATCTGAAGAAGTCACTTGACAGCAGTGGTGTGTTGCGTAGGTGTGCGCTCGCGCGCCTAGTTCAGTATGAACTTGTAATAACATTATGAAAAGCGATGGACACGATGGGGCATGAGTTCTAGTGGAATTAAATAAGAGCAAATTCCTGAAATCTTCTCTGAGGCAGAGCACTGCAGCTAAGAGAGGAGAAGTGGGGAGGAGAGGCACCGTTCCAGCGCTGACGATGTCTTCCAGAGCGCGCAGGGCGGAGGACATACGCGAAAACTTAATAAACATTACTCCCTTGCCCGCGATGAGGTCCGTCTTGCAGTACTCCATATCCTCCATCTCCTTGGCTGCTTCCTGCAGCCCCACCCCACCCCGCCCCATTCCATCCCACCACATCCACAGAACAGAACGGATAAAGATGTCTCAGCAGCAGCGGTGGCAAGCTCAAGAGAAAGTCATGATGCACTTGCATGCAGCAGGTATGAACATCCGCAGGTCTATGACATCCCAG